>JAOTQJ010173097.1:0-24803 GCA_025642045.1 Solanum sejunctum | reverse complement strand
ATCCTTAAGGACCAAACTTACAAGAAATATTGCATTCGGTCCCAAACTTTATTAAATCGAACCAATTAAGGACTTTCAGGGTTTAAGTTAAGTTACGGATCCTAACAACTTATATGTTTAGAAAAATTTTGGTGAAAATGTGTTTTGTTCTATCTCTTCTTAAGAATCCTCCCATTAGGATCAAAGAGTTCTGCAAATTCTTCACTTCAACTTCTTTAAGCAAACAATCTATTGCCTTTTGAAAACTCTTCAAGAGTTTCAATTCACGTTATCAACTTGTGTAACAATATGAAGGATTTTTGACCTATTTAATCAATATGAGGATTATAAACAAGTTTTTCAAGAACTTGCATATGTTTAATGCATTTCAAATCCTTCAAATGCTTTCATATCAATTTTGTCTAGTGACAATATTCAACATTAAATGCATAACATTTTCTAGTGTCTAGATTGCAAGTCAAATAAGTTTTGCATTTACCAAGATGCATCATTCCACTTGATAGTTAAAGTATGCTTTAATATATAGTAGAATTTATATTCTCATAATCTTTTACAATATTGCGCTATATTATATCAAATATATCATTGACAAAATATCTATTTCTTGTTGAGATCTCATACTTCATTATTTTCAAGTAGCTACCCCTGTCATGAAGTTTCATGAAGTGCTATGTCATAAGCACTTCAAGAGCACATTACTTTTTTATTATTACCATTTTGATATTTGCTCCTTTTGTTTACAAGAATTATATTATTTGAGATCAAATGCATGTTTCATGCATGTCATAGATTTTGTCCTTCAGTGATATTTAGTAAGAGTATTTCAACTTTTAGTTTATTGTTATCTCCCCTTTATGTTAAACAAACTAATATATTCCAACCTATCTTGGAGAATCCATTTTTATGTATCACGATATATTTATTAATTATATACCACATATCAAAATTATTAGATGAAAATTATATGGTTCTTCACCATATACCAATTCGAGGGGAAAACTGATCATAATGTATTGGATTGATGCATGTCTTTATCTACAATTTGTCATATTTCAAACCAAGAAGTCTTGTTCTCATAAGCAATGATTGCCCATTTATTTGAAACACTTAGTGTCAATCATCTTAGATATTTATCAATATTATCAAGATGAATTATCTTGATTACATATTCTGAAAGTTGTGCTCTTACCTCAATTATTTTGCACAAATAATTTTACAAATGTCAAACTTCAAGTTGACAATAAACGCGCATGTAATTATCTTATTGATGCATCTATTTCACATATCATATTGTAACACCTTGTAAAATTATCGAAATATCCCATGAATGTAATCATGAGCATAATGCATCTTCCAAAGCTCCAATAGAAAATCTGAGATCAAATTTGCTATCAGCGCAGAAAATCGAGTGGAAAAATGGTCTGGACCTTGAAAAATGGGAACCTGAATTTTAAATATTTGCAAAATTATATCGGTCCGCGCCCCTGGCGTGTCGCAGACTAGTTTAGGAGTTTTAAAAAGAATTTATTTTGAGAAGGGCCTTCTGGTCATTCCCTACCCTATCCTAAGTCCTAAAACATGTTTTTAAAGTCATTTTAAGTTGATTAAGGGTTTCAAAAACCCATTCTTCTTAAACTTTTACGCAAGAAAACTTTGAGAGGGGAGTCAGGAAAGCTTTGAGGATTGAGGTTTCGAATCCAAGTCTTATTGAAGATTAGTACAATCTTCATCCAGGTATGTAAGGATAAACTAAAAGCATGAGATTGTAATCCTATGTGTCTTATAGATGGTCTTAAATGAGAGATAAAAGTTCTTGAGTTTACACACATAATTTCTTGAAGTATTTTCTTGATTTAATTCTTGAATTAAGTTTCTACCTTATCAATGAGTTCCTGTATATAATATTCTTGAAGTTGAGTATTTAAATGTATATTCATGTCTTCATTCACATGAATTCTAATTGAGGACTATGGTTGCCTTTTATGCATTGTTTGAAAACTGAGGTTTGATAGTCACATTGAGCATGATAAATACTGATGATTTCTTTTAGCATATTTTATTGAGTTTTCATGGATATAACTTTTGAGCATGAATAGTGATTTGAGAAAGAGATTATTGTCAAAACATGAGTATTTCATTTAGAAAACAATTGATACTCTACTGAGTTTTGATTGGATTGAGAATGAGTCTAAATGATTTTTTGAGTACATAATGATGAAAATTAAATATATTTTTTCATAATAATTTCATTGGTAGATGATGCTGATAAATGATATGAGTCTTAAAGAAGATTGATTTGATAGATAATTATGCATGTTTTAGTCTTGGGAGTATTATTGAATATTGAGTTGGATGAAGAGTGTCACCCCAGAATTGCATTTGCCAGCATAGGATAGTCATGCAGCACATTCTGGCGACTCTTGTCCCAATAGTTGGACATTCTCTTTGGATCCAAGAGAGAGAGATTGATATACTACCCTTTACCATGACAAGTTTAGGATGAGCATGGCAATGATGCTAATTCGTTGTGCCTCACCTTACTTAAAGGTAGCAGGATAGGATAGATGTCGGTTAAGAGAAACTACCAAGCAACATTGATTAACCATGAGATTTCTAACATAGTCATTCTTTCTTTCCAAATGTATATTCTAACGAGCACGATTTACTTTAAACTTGCATATTTTACTGAGCTGATATAAGTTGAGGCTTTTGAGTTGAGTTGATGTTATTTCAAGCTATTCTACCCGTTTCAGTTATATTCAGCTATTTTATATACTAGTACCTCCACATACTAAAGTCTCCCTCTAGGACTGCATTGATTGATTTAGATATACCGAATCGAGATCATCAGCAGGCGCATTGTTAAGGATCTTTGGACGTTTAGTGGATTGGTGAGCCTTCCTTACTTTAAAGGATTTATATGTTATTTTCATCTTGATTTAGTGTTAGATATTGATTAGCTTTTCATTTTAAATGAGGTAGCTATGGGTCTGTGATTGGCACCACCTAATAGTGATAGAGGCTTCATAGACTAGAGTCAGATTGTTGGTTGATAAGATTGTGAGCTAGTTTTTTCCACTAGCCTTTCATTATGATATTATTTTGAGATTAGAGGATGATATGCCCATTTACTTCCTTTTTGTTCTTTCGCAGATTAGTAGAATGTACGAATGAATGAATGTGATGAGGCCAAGTGGTTTGCTTGGGGACTAGAAATAGTCTCTGAGTGCTGGTTACGCCTAGGGCACCCTTTCGGGGCATGACAAACTTGGTATCAGAGCCCGAGTTTAAGAGTCATAGGTAGTCTATGAAACGATGTCCAGTAGAGTCCTTATTATTGGTCTAAAGAGATCCACATCCATAATTTGGAGGCTATAGGACATTTAGGAATTATTCCCCTTCTTTTAGAGTCTAAATCATACAATAAAGTCAAAGCCTATAAAAGATCTTTTCTAAATCGTGCTTTACATATTTGTAGACTATGTCTTCTAAATGCACTGTAGACTTGAAGGATACCATCAGTACCAAGAATCTTGGGCCTATTACTCAGCATAATCGATGGGTAGAAGAGGACAAGGAGAGTGAGAAGGAAGAAGCTTGGGGTGAGGAGGTAAATAGATTTCCCTTTCTATAGTGACCTTGCAAGTATATGCCACTACTAGTAAGTGCACCCATATCCAATAGCAGATATAATCTATGGCCGAGGAGGAATCAATCCTTCAAGATTTAAAATGCTTCTTCTCGAGAAAATATGGCTCGGGGACAAAAAGGGAAGCCACCATGTGAAAGGCGTGGCAAACTTTATTTGGGGTGGTGTCTTTTGGGCATCCATGACTCTTCATATATGGCCAAGTAGGTCACTTCCGAAGGAATTATCGAATGTGAGTCAACAAAGCTTAACCCACTAGATTATACCATCGGTTATAGGAAATCAAAGAGATGTTACTCCTAGCCCGAGCGAGGTCATAGAGCAGTTGTATGCTGCAATAGTTTCCCAACTCATAAAAATACTCTGGGATGTTGTGACAGGTATATGTTGAGTTTTTACTTGCTTTTGATGCTATCCATGTGAGAAAAGTTTATGTTCCAAGAATTTTAATGTTGCCAACTAGGAGTATGATTTGAGGTCTAGTAAAAACCACAAGTAGAGTTGTTACCCTTAAGCTAGAAAGATATTGAGGGAGAGGAAGAGACTGGGTAGTGAGAGTGGTGATTGATTAAGGCTTGTAATTAGAGATATGTATCCATTAAGCAACTAGTGAAGGGATGAGTTAATGGCCGTAAGCTTGATGAAAGAGTCAAAAGTACCCCATGATTGTCATGATGAGGTGAGGTATAGTGAGAGGGAGAGTTAGTGTCAGAATGTGTTAGACATGCCCAGAAACTAGAAGGAAGTGTATGTTGATGTGTTGTAGTATTCCTACTATTGAGGGTGAAGTGTAGATCTTGAATAGGGAGAAAGAGTGTTTTTAATGTGATAGATCTTACTTAGGCTTATGATTGCGAGTGAGAGTTCATAGGACTCATCAAGTTATGAACTTAGTCAGATAAGGAGCTATGATTAAATAGGTTAGTCGTACTGGGTTGTGAGGAAGGCATATGTTAATTGAATACTCGCTATGAGATTTTAGTAGGCTTATGTTCCATAAAATCTTACCTAGTATCTGTGAAGTAGTGTGATATTAGAAAGGCATGTGGTAAAAACACATGTTAGTACTAGACCCTAAGCTTGAATTTTTGAGGAGTAGTGTGAAAGAGGAGATAGTGTCATGAGAGTGATAGTCTTAGTTAGAGATTGTCTCTAAGGGACTTGCCACAGTGTATGGAGATGTTAATTTGTAAGGAAAGTGATGCTATGGGTAGGGTACAAGTGCCCCGTAAGTGAGACTAGTGAAATGAGGATAGCTCAATAGATAAGAATAGACTTGAAATGTGTATCTATGATTGTGTAAAGATGTTAAAGCTCTAAGTCATGACTGCTATGAGAATCTAGACAATATCTTTGAGTTCAATGTGAAGTGAGTTGAGGTAGGCATTCTGTGTCATGCCGAGCAACTAAGTTGATTGGGGGGGTTTTATTGATAGATGATGAGGAGTCTTCCATTAAAGTCTAAGTCTTATACAAATGGACTCATGAGATCATAGAAGTTGAGTGTTAGCTGGCAAAATAAAAGGTCAGATTGTAAGAGTCGTGGGAAGTGGTTATGTATGCCATAAGAATAGAACATATAGAGAGATTTCCATAGATATAGGAAAGGAGCGTATGAGTGATATTATTGGAAAGAAGTCTGAGTGGCTAGTTATATGTATGCGACTATATCATAACAGAAGAGTTTAAGATATTCTTGTGGGTAGTGATTCCCTGACCGTGTGCAGATATGTGCTTGTGGCCTAGTACAGAGTGTTGATTCATAAACTTAGAGAGACGACCCTTGATCTAAGGGGGACATGGCATAAAAAACCGAAGTAGATATCGAGTTTGATAGAGATAGGCTGATTGAGATGAGACATTAGTTCTGATCATATCCCACAATCCTTATTCTTTCATTAAGGTGATGCTCTATTCCTGTCTAGTGTGCGACTGCCATGCCCATGGCATATTCCCACCTACCACTGTTGATTGTCATTAATGTCAAGTTGTGAGGATGAAAAGCGATAAATTCATTCATTAATTTTGATCTTACCCCATGCATCTAAGAGTTACCATTCCTATGTTGAGGGAGAAATGACATGAGTTTTACACTACATATATAGTTTTATGAGCTTAGAATGAGTCCCGATAGATAAAGGAGATTGTACTTCTTTATGAATGTCCTCAAATAAGATTTCTCAATCAATCATGCTAATGATCTCCATTCTAAGCCTTTTGAGTAATCCAGTTTTTTAGTCTTGATAAAAGTATTGATGATAGTAAAAGGGTGATGGTTGATGAGAGAGAGTAGGAGTTCTTGATTCTAATGTCATCTTACGCATACACTGACCTTCGACTTGTTATGCCATTATTGATGGTAGTCTATGAGTTATGGATGATGAAAGAGAGAATGAGTGCTCCTGAATTATGATAATGGAGTTGAGTTCCTGTCCTTAAGTTGATATGCCATTTGAGCCTCTACGTACTTGAGTATGCAAGTCCTTGATGACATTTGTGTCTAATAATGATGTTAGAGATAAAGTTTAAACTCTAAATATTATGTTGTAAGTCTATTCTTGAGAATGAGTATTCAAGTATCTGAGTATTTGAGTTCTTGATGGTATTCATGCTTACCTTGCGTAGAAAGGTAGTGATTTGAGGTTTTGCCAAAGGGGGAGATGATGAGTTCCTCTAGGTCCAAATTATGATGCAGACAGTAGTAGTCTCAGAGTGGGGATAGATGAGGAAAAGTGAATGTAGCATTATTGTGATATTAGTGTTAAACTTGTGGCATGTAGGGATAGAGATAGGGAGCGCGAGAGAGATGAGACCCTATGATGTGCAATAGATAGGTAAGAGTATGTAGGTGTGACTTTGAGTGAGAGTTCATTGAATGGAGGAGGTAGAAGTGTTAAGTACGCTTGAAGATTCTAAGATATAGTTGAAGTGGTTAGAATGATAGGCTTGAATGTGTGGTTGTTATTATGTAAGTATTGATGATAGACTATTGAAGACTTCGTGATGAGGGTTTTAAGTAAGGATAAAGGGATAGTGAAGAGGACTAGGGATCTTTTAAGGAAAGTCCTTGAGAAAGTATAGAGTTGAGTATTAAGAGTTAGCCTTGTACGGATATGATCATCTTAGCAATAACACCTTGAGGCTCAGAGATAGGCTTAAAGGGAATAAGGGGATGTGGATAGGTAGAGTTTTGAATAGGAGCTATGAGCTTAAGTTGATGGAGTAGAGTGTCGTAAAAGGGAGAACAATTGAGATGAGGTCCTAAACTTGAGAGTTGTACATAGAGTTTTATGTATTGATGGTCCCATTCTCCATTAGAGTTGATGGCTTCCTCCTTGAATTCAAAGGACTGATTGTCGAAATGTTTAAAAGATTTGAACTGATTGAGTTTCGTCATTCTATTCGTGTTTGATGGAGAAAATTCAAAAAGAGTATCTCTACTCTTGATCTGAATCAATTTATCTATTTTGAGTGACTTGTGTTTGCCTAGATTGGTTGATTGACTATTGAAATGAGTCTTGATGGTTATTAGTGCCTGACGATAAGAATATTGAAGGCAATGTCCTTACCTTTAACTAAATTGATTGTCTTTTCTGGAGTGGGCTATCTGTTCTTGAGTCCGAATAAGAATTGTTGTTATTGATGAGGAGTTAAAAGTTTGATTGACTAATGAGAGTGTCAAGATGAATTTTGAGTCTGTTCATGCCTTGATATCTACCTTTACTCATCATTCGAGGACGAATGATCCCAAGGGGGAGATAATATAACATGCCGTAAAATTATCAAAATGCCCGTAGAACATAATCATGCGTATAACGCATCTTTCAAAACTCCAATAGGAAATTCGATACTGGATTTGGTATCAACGCAAAAAATCAAGTGAAAAAATGGCCTCGACCCGATTTTAGAGCAACTGGGTCAAAAAATAATTTTCATAAAATGACGTAAAAACAGTGAAGCGCAACGCGCTTGAGATGATGACTAACACTTGTTATTTTTTTTAAATTTTTTGATGGGAACCTGAAATTTCAAAAATTCACAAAATTATACTGGTTTGTGCCCCTAGCGTGTCACAGACCAGTGTACAAGTTTTAACAAAAATTTTTTGTTAATTCGGAAAGGGCCTTCTGGTCATTCCCCACCCTATCCTAAGTCCTAAAACGTGTTTTTAAAGTCATTTTTAGTTCGATTAAGGGTTTCAAAAACCCATTCTTCTTAAACTTTTGCGCAAGAAAACTTTGAGAGGGGAGACAGGAAAGCTCAGATGATTGAGGATTCGAGTCCAAGTCTTGTTGAAGATTAGTACAATCTTCATCCCAGGAATGCAAGGCTAAACTAAAAGCATAAGATTGTTCTCCTATATGTCCCTTAGGTGGTCTTAGATGAGAGATGAAAGTTCTTGAGTTTACACACATGATTTCTTGAAGTATTATCTTGATTTAGTTCTTGAATTAAGTTTCTACATTATCAATGAGTTCCTGTATAAAATCTTCTTAAAGATAAGTAATTATTTGAATGTATGTTCATGTCTTCATTCACATGAACCCTAATTGAGGACTATGGTTGCTTTTTATGAATTATTTGAAAATTGAGATTTGATTGTCACACTCAGTGTCATGACCCAACCCAAGGATAGTGATTAGTGCCGATTGGGCACCCAGACAAACACTAAATCGAATTTCCATTTATAATAGCTAAGTAATTTATCAAAATTTCGGCAGAGTTTCCTCTGTTTTACTGACTAACCACACCTGCAAACAGCGAACCTAGCAAACATGAAACATCAATACACATATACATATGCGGGCCGACAAGGTCACCGCTGTGGTAGAACTGCCCAACAAACGTATCATACATACAAAGTCATACCAAACATAATTTCCCACACCCACATGTATCCACAGACCTCTAAACATACGAACTGAATCATAGGACGGGACAGGGCCCTGTCATACCCTCGAATATACATAAATGCAAAATACAGAAAATATATGTACATGTATATACCAGAAGATCTGCTCCTGATGCAAAGGGAGCACGTCAACCGTAGATAGAGATCCTAGGAAGATGGCTCTCTAACCTGTACATCGGTACCTGCGGGCATGAATACAGCCCCCCCAAAGGAAGGGGGTCAGTACGAAAAACATACCGAATATATAAAGCGGAAAGTATGAAATATAAGTGAGAGTAATAATCTAAATAAAAAATATGTAAGTCAAACCTGTATGTAAACATCAAGATACTTCTTTATTTAAAACATCAAAATAATGCACATCGGACGGGAATGTTGGCGACCTCCAAACTCGCGCCATACCACAGCATAACACTATAAGTTTCAGATCTCCAAAATATCCAACACAAATCCCAATTATAACATTGGTGAGCCGAGGTGAAGGGGCCACACACTCACGTCATAGGATAGGTGAGCCGAGGCGAAGGGGCTAGGCACTCACGTATCATAATGTGTAAAGGTCATCATGCCCGTTATATATAAGTGAGACGTGGTGAAGGGGCCACACACTTATGTGGGTAGGGGCAAAGGGGACAAGAACCCACATGTCATGATGCCAACATATCTCAAGTCCAGCTCCTTATGCCTCCAAACTAAGTAAAGCCGGCCCATGGGCAAATCGACCGGCCGTATCCAACCTACTTCAGAACATATATATATATATATATAGTTATACATAAGCACGATAATAACCAGCTCGAGAACCGATGAGCAAAACCAAAAATGGCACGAATAGAGTTGTGAGAATCACATGCATAAAAGCTAGTTCCAAAAACTTAGTAATATGCCCAATGTTCATTTTTTTTGAAATCAAGAAATTATTTGTTTGTGGAATTTGTTAAAATTGCTCGACTTCACACAAAAAAGGGATTTCAAGGAACTTTCTTAATTTTCTCATCATACACATCACTAAACATACTTCAAAACAAATTTTAAAGTGATTTCAGAACAATAGAATCCATAGCTTTCCAACTATTTAACTTTCGGTCAAACGAAACTATTCATGGATTTTTAAAGACCCAAAAGTTATGGATGGAGATAACTTAGCAACATTGTGGCAAGTAATGAAAATAGGTCCTATTTAGGATTTTTCACCGAACGTTACGGGCATTTGCTCCCTCCAATAACATACATTCTTTTAACATACTCCATTATTTCACATTTTTGACAGCTTGCGGGTTCTACCCACCAAGAGTCAAAATATAAATACCATTTTTATAAAAGTATCAAGGAGTGGACATAAGATATATTTGGACCCAAATTTTGAAGGAAAAGAAATTTTTCAAACATAAGACGTTGACCCGACTTAACTAAATCATGCCAAGAGATAGGAAATCTTTACATACCTTGATTCCTTCCTCCAACTACCTCCAACGCAAGACCAATCTAATTTATGCTTTCGGATATCCCACATCTACACGAATCACAATAATGCAAACGATTAATAACCATAGCGGGTCTTAAATCCTAACTTTCTAGTTTCAAATTTTATAAAAATTTCTGTAGCATCTCCCCTTAAAATACGCCGCCTCGAGAATTCAACTCGGCTCAAATAATCAATCAACAACAACAACAACAACCTACAACATCAATAAACCTTCTCCAATACCATCACAACATCAAAGCACCACAAAACGCTATTGCGACATAATTGGTAAAACAAGATAGCATTTATACAAACACATATCTACCATATTCAAGCCTTACTATATACTCCAAGAATTATAATACATCACTCCAATGCCCGACGCAACCCCCCAACGGTAAAACATAACATTATACCTTCAATAGGGCTCCAATTCAAGCTAACCTTCATGTAAATATTAATATAGTTTTTCCAACACTTCTTTCACCCCACAAAGACTATTTTCATGACAAATAAAAATAAATACATGACTATAAAACAATATATCGTCATATGCAACTTGTCCTCAATTCCAACCCTAAATTCGAAATTCATAATTCAACTAATAACCAACCCTTTTTTCATGTTTTACCTTTATTATAACGCACCCCTAACACACCCATAGGCTTTAATTAACATAAACGAGGCTAGAAATCAACATAACTTTTAAGCTACTTACTAGACCCAAATCTTCGTAGCTGTCAAACCAAGCATTTCCTAGACCAACTAACGCCTCCACACCACTTAAGGGATCCCATATACCAAGCTTGAAGTGTCAAATTAGCGAAAACTCAAAATAAAATAATTTGTTTCCTTCACTGAAGCTGGCCGAAACCTCCCCTGCTCCTCTCTAAATTTTTTCTATGTGTAAGCCTCTCTCTTGTATAAGATAAGTGTGTACACATATATATATATAAACACCCAAGTTCCACTTGGACCAATAAGAATTGAACACACTCATGACCCCACAATAATTTAATTCTTAAGGATTAAACTTAGGATAAAATTTATATTTGGTCCCAAACTTTACCAAATCGAACCAATTAAGGACTTGCGGGTTTTAACTTACTGGGTCTAACACTGAGCATGCTAAACACTGATGATTTTTTTTACCATATTTTAATGAGTTTTCATGGATATAACTTTTGAGCATAAATAGTGATCTGAGAAAGAGTTTTGATGGTATGCAGAGATTATTGTCAAAACATGGGTATTTCTTTTAGAAAACAATTGATACTCTAATGAGTTTTGATTGGATTGAATATTGAGTCTAAATGATATTTTGAGTACATAATGATGACAATGTAAATTTATTTTTTCATAATAATTTCATTGATAGATGATGGTGATAGATGATACGAGTCTTAAAGAAAATTGATTGGATAGATAATTGTGCATGTTTTATTCTTGGGAGTATTATTGAGTACCGAGTTGGGTGAGAAGTGTCACCTCAGAACTGCATTTGCCAGCGTAGGATAGTTGTGCAACACATTTTTGTGACTTTTGTCCCAATAGTTGGACATTCTCTTTGGATTCGAGAGAGAGAGAAAGATATACTACGTCCTTTACTATGGGAAGTTTAGGACGAGCATAACAACAATGCCAATTCATTGTGCCCCACTGTTGCTCTTCAGCACAACAAGTGTATGTGGTCTAACAAGTAATACAATGACCCTAATGGAAGAGCCGTGTTGTCGAACCCAAAGGATTTGAATATAATTAGCAATCAATCTCAGTTATCACAGTTATGGTGATTTTAGTAGAACGAGTTATGAATTTAAGTAAAATAATTGTACAGACAAATTTTTACTAAGCTAATCTGAATTTTATGTGCATGATATCAATTAATAAGTAATTTTAGGGTTGTAACCTTCACGACTCTATTTAGTCTTAACAATATCTATCTCTGTTTGGTTTCCTTATTATGGATTCACGGGGTTTAATTTACCTAAACAGGATTGTATGCCTCTGCCGGCCTACTGTTCTTGACTGCCTAACTATATCATTAAGCGGGGATGGACAGATCAATAAAAATACATTAAAGTTATCTTCCTGTATTATGAATCGAGCGAGGTGTAAGGGTAATTGTCACAGGTCTCCCTTACATGAATCAACCTAGTTTCCTAGTTGAACAAGCTTCCTATACTACTCTGTTCTATCCACTCCAACATCTCTCGAATCCAGAGTGAACAACTAATGTACTCCCTAGTTGGCCAAACTCAGAAGTATAGATAAAAATAGCATAGACATACTCAAAAGAAACTATTTATAGATATTTAAAGATAACAACTACAAATTGCCTATGACTACAACTCTAGAATGTGGAGACTTGACCACTCATATTCATCAAATACACAATGAATGAATTAGAAAACATCTAAACCCAAAGATTAAAGATTAAAATAACCAAAATACTATGGAAAAAATGGTTATCCGTCGTCCATCTGAAGTTTTTGCATAAAATAGAATGCAAAAAAACCCTAAAGTCTAGGATAGAATAATAATAAAAATCCCATAACTCGACTTTTACACATTGTTTCCTTAGGTTTGAGATGCGTACAACTTGCATTTGCTGTCTTTTTACTTAATTTGCTGACTAAGCAGTTTTACACATCTTTTGCATAGGTCCGCGATGTGAACCCTGCAGACTTTCTAGCTTTGTGCCTTTTCTGTATTTTTCAGCTTTCACAACTTTGTTCTAAGTCTGCCATATGGACTTTGGTCTTTTGGATGCTTCTACTAACTTTTACCATTTAAATTCCAGGTTGTGTTCTTTCTTCAAATCTGATTTTAACTCTGAACTTTCTCAAGTAAAGCAAAATCCTGCACAAACACAACCATCCAACGCACTTGGCCCTGTGTTAGTAAAATAAGAGAAACATACCCTAAAACACCTAGACCCGATGAATTTATAATCTGACTTGTCTCTATTTATGGGCATTATTGGCTAATTAGGTGTATAAATACGCTAAGATCACTCACCTAACTTAACGGTGGCGCGATAGGATAGATGTCAGTTAAGAGAAACTCCCAAACAACATTAATTGAGCATGAGATTTCTAACAGAATCTTTCTTTCTTTCCAAATGTATATCTACTAAGCATAATTTACTTTAAACTTGCATATTTTACTGAGTTGAGATAAGTTGAACCTTTTGAGTTGAGTTGATGTTATTTCCATACTATTCTACCTATTTTGGTTACATTCAACTATTTTACATACCAATACATTCCATATACTGACGTCCCCCTCTGGGACTCCATCATTTTATGATGTAGATATACAGGATCAAGATCATCAGTAGGCGCATCGTTGAGGATCTTTGGACGTTCAGTGAATTAATGAGCCTCCCTTACTTTGGAGGATTTATATGTTATTTTCATCTTGCTTTAGAGTTAGATATTGATTAGCTTTTATTTTGATTGAGGTAGTCATGATTCTATCATTAGCATCACCGAATAGTGATAGAGGCTTCATAGACTAGAGTCAGATTGTTGATTGATAAGCTAAGATTGTGAGCTGGTGTTTCCCACTAGCCTTTCATTAGAATATTATTTTGAGATTAGAGGATGATATTCCCATTTATTGTCTTTTTGTTCTTTTGCTGATTAGTAGAATGTATGAATGAATGAATGTGACGAGGCCAAGTGGTTCGCTTGGGGACTAGCAATAGTCTCCGAATGTTGGTTACGTCTATGGTACCCTCTCGGAGCATGACAAACATAATGGTGAACAAGCCTATATTCACATTTCATACTTTCAGAATTTATGGAATTCAATTCCAACATTAGTTGATCCAATCAACTTATCATGAGAACAAATAATCTTGAAGAATCTTTTATTTCTTCAATATATGTTTAATGAGTAAACTTCAAGTTTACCATGAAATGTGCCTTTTGCTATAGTAAATTTTTGATTTACTATTACATGAACAAATTTCAAATTTCTTACTCGGAGAGTAATATTCAACTTTATTTCCTCTCAACTAATCTACTTCTTGTGGAGGTGAGTCATGATCCTTTTTAAATCTGTAAGTGCATCTGGCATTTGATTTGTAATTTTCGCATGTGAATAATCTTCTGTAGTTCTTGCTCACAAATAGAAGCATATGGATCAAGATGAGATGTGTCCACAAAATTTCTCTTTTGATATTATTATCTTCTCTCCCTAATTTTGAAAAAATATCTTATCAAACTAAAAATCTGTACATCGACCATTGAATATATCTCCAATTAATAATTCAAAATAGCGTATAACGAAGGGTACTTTGAACCCAACATACATTCCTAATCTTTTTTGGGATCCCATTTTTGTGTGATGTGGTGGTGCCACAGGCATGTATGCAACACATTCAAAAATTCTTAGATGGGATATATTAGATTCTTGACTCTAAGCCAGTTGCAATGGAGAATTCTTATGATAATTTATCAGTCTGAGATGAATAAGTGTTGCAACACGCAAAATTACATGTCCCCATATATAAGTGGGCAATCTGGTTTTCATAAGTAATGGTTTTGCTATCAATTACTTGCATTTAATTAATGACTCAGCAAGGTCATTTTGAGTATGAACTTGAGCAACATAATGTTCAATTCTTATCTCGATGGATAAACAATATTTATTAAATACTTGGGATGAAAACTCTGCAACATTATCAAGGCGAACGGGCTTAATTTGATTATTAGAAAATTGTGCCTGTAATCATATTATTTATGCCAATAATTTTGCAAATGCCAAATTGCGAGATGACAATATGCACACAGGAGACCATCTAGATAAAACACCTATTAGAACCATAAAAATATCTAAATGTCCCACTAGGTGGGTGAATAGGTCCACAAATATCACCATCTATACATTTTAAAAATGCATGAGACACAATCCCAACTTTCGTTGGTGATGGTTTGATAAGCTCGTTTCGTGCTTATTTTGGGATCCATATTTAAAGCATTTTTATTAAAAATAATTAAATTATTCAAGGCATATTAATTATTTTCTTTAAAAATATTTTTAAAATCATGAATTGTATAAACAAGATCTGCACAAAGGATAATATAGGAATTAAAGCAAAATAAAGTCAAAATGAAGCAAAAAGGAGGTAAATCATGTCATGGAGCTTGGATAAAAATGAGAAGCTGATGAAGAAGGAGATTGCTCAAAACGAAGAAAATTATCAAAAAGGCATAAAAAAAATTCAAAAAGTGAAGAAAATCTGGAAAACCAAAAAAATCCAACGAACGACGCAAGACGCCCGTCCTCCGTGCCTATATGTATGCAGTCTCGAATCCCTTTTGTACCACATCAAAAATTTTAAGTATTTTTTTGTTCTTTAAAAGATCTGTATTGAATGAAATCTTTTGAGAGTTGATTTTGTGGACAGCTTGAGTTCACGCAGTGTAATATTTTGCTTACTATTGTAAGTTTTCATAGTTATTTTATCTTATAATAATTTTATTATCATGTCTAAATATTGTTTTATTATATGTTCTAGTATAATTGCTATCATGTCTACATAATTTACTTAGGATTATGAATTGACATAGGGTCGTAAATATGTAGGATAATATTATTATTTCAGTCTATTTAATTATTTATTTTATACTAGTTGCTTTCAATTGTAGAATAAATCAATTAATGAATTTGACCAATTTGTTAATTAATTATTGGAAGACTATAATTTGTATGTAATAATATAAATGATAGTTTTAGCCAACTACATTGATGCATGCTATTGAACCTATTTATAGGATTAATTTAATAAATCAATCTTGACCGGATGATTACTAGTGTAATAAAATAAATCAATTAAATAGACTGGATAGTAAGATTAATCTGAAATTATCTACAACCTGAGTTCAATTCATAATCTTTATTTTAATAATTATTGTAATATTTGTCCAACATATCCAATACATATTCAAATTTAGGGGACTTCCGATGCCAATCAGTAAACTTTGCCTAACTAGTTTTAATAGAATATTTTTCTTGGGCCAATCCTTGAGAATACAATATGGGAATAAATCGATTCCTCACTGAATAGGTTGACTACTGCAAAATTGATTCGTCGAATGGTTGCCGGGGATTGGCGCAGAAAAATTCTGTTAAAATTTTTAGTTAACTTGGAAGAAAATTGGTTAGGTAGATTTCCTAACATTTATTATTTGTTTTAATTCTTTTTGCAATTACTATATGCTTATTAGCTCCAAAAGTGCGAGGATTTCTTCTCAACAATCTAGAAATTTTGAAAATCCCTTATACTTTGAAGATCCCTTAGCGCCTATTAATCCTAAAATTCACCTAAGGAGGGTTGTGAAAAATGTGAGGAAGAAATTAAACTTCAGGATTTTGAGAAAGAAGAAGAAATAGGACAACCTATTGGTAGGGTACCAATGGCTGATAGGCAGCGTAAGACAGTACTCCAAGCTATGAGTCCAGCATATACAGAAGAGGACCCTATAGGTCTCCCCAATATTGATACTAATACGTTCGAGATCAAACCTGCCATGATTCAGATGGTCTTAAAAAATCAATTTGGGGGACAGAAGAATAAGGATCCTCGGGTTCACATGCTTTGGTTTTCATGAACCTGTCAAACATTTAGGGCAAATGGAGTGTCTCCGGACCGTATTAAGTTATCGCTGTTTCCTTTTTCGCTACGTGATAAGGCGGCATGGTAGCTTAATATTTTTTCAAGTGGGCATTTTACTACTTGGGATGATCTTCATCAAGCCTTTATTAATGAATATTTACCCTTTTGCCTTTGCTAAGATCAAAAATTTAATTCAAAATTTCTAGCAAGTTCCGTCGGATTCTTTGAGCGATGCTTGGGAAAGATTCAAGGATCTGAAAATCAAATGTCCTCCTGCACTCATAAACCATGATAGTATAATTTTCCATTTCTACCAAGGAGTTCTAGTACCATCAAAGAAAGAACTTGACCATTCTTCAAAGATCGGTTCTTTTCTTGACATGACACCAGAAGAAAGTGAGGAATTAGTTGAGAAGCTCACTTGCAATGGAAGATATTGGTATGATGAATGAGCTATGCCAACTAAAGCTGGTCTATATAAGGTAGACCAGTTGACAACGTTCAAACCAAGTATGGAAAGCTTGGTGAAAAGAACTATTTAACAACAACTTGGACTTGTCAACCATTGTCCCAATAGTAACCATCATAATGAACCAATGGCTCAAGTTGAAATATATCATCAAGGCAGTTCAAGTTCTTAACAATCTGAGCTTGTTCTGTCATGTGAATCATGTTTTGGTAATATTTAACTTCTCGTTGCCCATATTTTGAGGAACCAATTTCTCCCGCCCCAAGAGAAATAATTTGGAACAATAAGCAAAAAAAGGGGAGGGACCATGGACAACTAATAGTCAGTAAGGCCACTAGCGTAGTGATCCTCCAAGAAATATTTTTTAATGCAATAATGATTTCAAACAAGGAGGATGGAATAATTAGTGGGAGGCAAATTTTAACTCGGAAGGGGGAGGGGGAATAACCAAGTTTATGTTTGCCAAATCAAAGGCAAATGGAAGACCCAACTGCTGAACTAAAAAAAATGATGGAAGAGAGGGATCGAAAAAACGACCAAAGAATTCAGAGATTGGAGGAAGCCTTGGAACGAAGTTAGAAAACTAATGAAAAGTTTCTTCGAAAAATGATAGGATAATTGTCGATTCATTAACTGGGAACTCTGTCTACCAAAATTGAACCCAATCCTCGTGAACACATCAGTGCCATTACAGTGAAGAGTGAAAAAAAGGTTTAAGGCTCGTAGAAGAGTATGAAACCAACCCTGGAGATAGGTAGGGTTAAGCCAATTGCGAAAGGAGAAGAGAAAAGGAAAGAAGAGAAAAAAGAGAAGGAATCATCCGTAGGCCAACAATCCATTGAAAATCCCATCACGGAGAAAGTAACCATTCCTTTTCCTTCGAGGGTGAAGAAAAATGATGATGCCAATGTCTTCCAAACATTTCTAGAAATCATGGTCCAAGTGGAAGATAAATTCCCCCTCATGGATGTTTTGACAGAAATGCTAAAATATGCTAAGTTCCTTAAAGATTTGGTTACTCATAAGAGAGATTGGGAGGATGTTACAGTTGTTAATTTAAATGCAAACATTTTTGCATTTATGCTCCACCAATTGCCTGAAAAATGCTAAGATCCAGGGAGGTTCGCTATTCTCTATTATATTGACGACATTCACTTCAAGCAAGCATTGGCAAATTTGGGTGCAAGCATTAATTTGATGCCAACATCAATTATGGAGGGATTAGGAATTGTGAAACTAAAACCAACCCGGATGTGTATTCAATTAGTGGATAGTTCTATTCGATATCCTCGGGGCATAATTGAAGATATACATATGAATCTTAACATATTCATATTTCCTGTAGACCTCGTAATCTTGGATATGAAGGAAGATTCAGAAATTCCCTTAATTTTAGGGCGACCATTTCTAGCAACTGCTAGGGCATTGATTAATGTTCATGATGGTGAAATGACATTTAAGGTTCAAGAGAATGAATGCACCTTTAAGCTCACTAATATAATGGATAAGTCTCTAGACCCCACATAATTTTGTCATTTGATAAAGATCATATAAGACAAAGGGTCTGTTGAGACACTTTTTTGGTTGGATACAATTTTGAGGCCAGATGGAGATAGGTGTGAGAAATTTTTGGAGAAAGAAATTAAAAATGCTAAGTATGAGACATCAGATTCTTTAGAATTGAACCCACTTCCTAACCATCTTAAATATGCATTTTTGGATGAAAAGAGATAATGTCCTATTGTAATTACATCAGATTTGACTATGGAACATAAAGCAAACTGTTGTTAGTTCTTGGACGACATAAACAAGAATTTGCTTGGAAATTGGAGGATATTCGAGCAATAATCCCAGCTTTCTGTACCCATAAATCGTAATCGAAGAAGTGTTCAAGCCTGTTGTTCAGGCATACCGAAGATTAAATCCAAGGTTGATAGAAGTAGTGCAAAGGGAGGTGATTTGATTGTTAGACGCAGGTATCATCTATCCAATATCTGACAGTCAATGGTTATCTCCTATTCATGTTGTCCCAAAGAAAGGATGGGGTGACTGTGGTGAAAAATGACAAGGGAGAACTTGTGCCTAGTCGCACGATGACCGGGTGGAGAATGTAATAGATTATCGAAAGTTCAATGATGCTACTCGAAAGGATTATTTTCCACTTCCCTTCATTGATCAATTGTTTGAGAAATTGGTGGGGCATGTTTACTACTGCTTTCCCGATGGTATAAGTGAATATTTTCTGATCCATGTTAACCTCAAGGAAAAGCAAATAACCACTTTTACATGTTTATTTCAAACATTTGCCTTTCGATGGATGTCATTTGGGTTGTGTAATACCCCCTTCCCCCCGAGATGCACGATAGCTATATTTGAGAAATTTATTAGGGATTTTATGGAGGTCTTCACGGATGACTTTTCTATTATGGAAGAGTCATTTGAAGAATGTCTCAGTAATTTGAAAAAAGTGTTAAAGAGGTGTGAGGAGACTCACCTGGCGCTAAGTTGGAAAAAGATTCCACTTTTTGGTCAAAGAGGGAATTGTGTTAGGGCATAAAGTTTCAGAAAAAGGTGTCGAAGTGGATAAATCTAAGATTCAGGCAATTGAAAGACTCCTCCCACCAACTTCCATAAAAGCCATTTGAAGATTTCTAGGCCACATTGGTTTTTATTGGAGATTTTTTAAAATTGGCAAATGTTTGACATGCCTCTTGGAAAAAGGGGTGGAGTTAAACTTTGACAAAGAATGCATGGATGCTTTCAACACTTTAAAGGAGAAGTTGATTATTGCACCGATTTTGGTGGCTCCTGATTGGTCAAAACCTTTTGAAATCATGTGTAATGCTAGTGATTTAGTAGTAGGGGCAATATTAGGACAAAAAGAAGAACAATGTTTTCACCCAATCTACTATGCTAGTAAGATATTGTCGGGACCGCAATTGAATTACACGACCACAGAGAAAGAATTTCTAGCAAATGTTTATGCCTTGAAAAAATTTAGGCCTTACATCATTTTATCGGAAGTAATTGTCTACACCGATCATTTGGCATTATCATATTTACTTTAGAAAAATGATGCAAAGCCTAGATTATTATGTTGGATTGCAAGAATTTAACCTTCAAATAAGAGATTGGAGAGGTGCAACTAACCAAGCAGTTGATCACCTCTCCCAATTGGAACCGGAGATGGCTGAATAATTTGGGAGATCCAAGGTGGACGAAGAATTCCTATCAGACAAGGTTTAACAGGTTCAAGGAAAAATGCCTTGGTATGCTGATACCACCAACTTTCTCGTCGATAGTATCGAGCCTACTATGCTATCTTCTGATCTCAGAAAGAAAATCAAAAGGGAAGTTGTCTATTATTTTTGGGCCGACTCGTACTTATTCCAAGTATGTGCAGATCAGGTGGTTAGAAGATGTGTTGATGATGAAAAAGGATGGAAAATCTTGGAACACTATCATGCTGGGCCAGCTGGAGGCCATTTTTCAGGCAGCAGATTGCCAAAAAGGTATTGGATTGTGGATTTTATTGGCCGACCATTTTTTGATATGCCCATACATTTGTGTCCAAATGTGTGACATACCAGCAAACGGGAAACATTACCAAATGTGATGAAATGCCAGTGCATTATATACTATTTGCGAAGTTTTTGATTTTTTGGGTATTGACTTCATAGGTCCCTTTCCGAGTTCACATGGTAACAAGTATATCTTGGTGGCAATCGACTATGTCTCAAAATGCGTCAAAACACAAGCATGTTTGAAAAATGACAGTCGCATAGTGGTGCGATTTTTAAAGAGTTGTTTGTAAGGTTTGGAGTACCTTAGGTGCTTATAAGCGATCAGGGGACACATTTTCGGAATGACCTATTAGCCAGAACTTTAGAGAGATATGACATTCATCACAAGGGGGTATTTCCTACCACCATCAAATGCAAGGCCAAGTGGAAAATGCTAACAAAGATATTAAGGGCATTTTGAAGAAAATAGTTGCTAAAACACGAAAGGATTGGAGTCTGAAGCTAGATGACGCATTATGGGCCTTCCGTACAACTTACAAAACCCGTATAGGATCTACTCCTTTCCATCTTGTTTATGGGAAGTCTTTTCATTTACCTGTCGAGATTGAACATAAGGCATTATAGGTATTGCAAAAAGTATGCCTACATTTGTAAAGTGCTGGAAAGGAGAGATTCTATCAACCGGCGAGTTGGATGAATGGAGGACGTTAGCCTTTCATAATAATCACCTATACAAGGAGAACATGAATAATTATTATGACACACATATCAAGAAATCTAAGGAGTTTAAGGAAGGGGGCCTAGTGCTCTTCTATAATTGTCGGTTGAGATTATTTCTTTAGAAACTAAAAACAAGATAGTCTAATCCGTTTGAAGTAATAAAGATTTATCCATTTGGGACCGCTGAACTCCAAGGAAAAGATGAGAAGTTTAAGGTTAATTGTCATAGATTGAAAAAGTTTGAAGGGGGGGGGGGGGAGTGCCCCAGGAAAGATCCTTAATGTACCTCCAATATTGGGAGATTTTGAAATAAAACCTTGTGCCGTCAAGCTAGTGACATTAAAGAAGTACTGAGCGGGAGGCAAACCGTTAATATGATGTAATAATGTGTTAATAATAAGTAGTAATAATTGATTTAGGAAGGAGTGTTAAAAAAAAGGAAATAGAGTGTGTTTCTTATCATTGGTTATTTTTGTAGATGGCTCATCGATGATCTGGGTTCCCTAGAAACCCAACCCACTACACATATTTAGGTCGACAGATTCCTTTTAGTGGGGATGAGGCTCGTAAGAAATTTAGAGAGTGGGGATATTAGAGAGAGGTGACCCCTCCTATGGTTCTTGATATTGAGGCCTTAGAGTTATACAGACTATGGGAGAGCATTCATGCTCTACTAGCCGAGTCTAGCTGGAGGAGATTACTATTTTTTAAGGGTCCCATGAGTCCAGGATGGACGATTGAGTTTCTGTGCTCGCTTCTATTTAGAACGACCAACGTCTATAGCTGAAGGCGAGTCACATTAGGCCCGACACTCTCATGGTTTTTACATTTAGAGGGGAGGAGCACACTATGTCAGTTAGGGACTTAGGTTATCATATTGGACTATATCCGGATGCCTATACACGATCTGTAGCCTTTGATTAGCTTGTCATGGAGTTGGATACTTCTTTTGATTATGATAGATTTTCGTGCACCCACTTCACTGACACTTGAGGCTTTAGGTATAAGGAGTCCACATCCTCATATTGGTGACAATTGGGTTAGAGGGTCCTGAGCTATTTCTGAGTATGTCTTACTTCGAAAGCCGTCAGGGCATGAATCGAGTAAGCAAGGATAATATCTTCTTCTTCTGGAGCTTGGTGGAGCATATGGAGGTAAATCTAGTCATTTTTATCGCAAGCTTTTTCACCTCCCAGGGGTCGAAGAACAGACTCACCATCCAGGCTGGTCCATTAGTGATATTATTAGCCCAGTCTCTCATGCCAGCGTATTTGATTGTTGACATGCAGTCTCTGAATGATAGTAGGGTCTGCCTCATGCCGACAAACCTTTGAAATATGCATTTCGTTTGACCGGTACCTGAGTCTGAGTCAGAGACAGAGGAGGAGATACATGATCGTCCAGCACCTGAGCAGCCACACTCGGAGCCACCTAAGCCTCAGCCTCTGCTATAGTCATATGCATATCACACTTTTCCTAAAGCTTCATCATCTTTAGCCTGATCTCCATGCCGTGTAGTTACACTACAGAGAATGATGGCAGGGATTGATCATCTCATATCATTACAGGCCGCATAAGATGCTCGATGGGCATAGTGGACCACTGCGCAGGATGCTCGCTGGTAGGCTTAGAACACAGCACAGGAGCAAGAGAAGCACTAGAGAGCACAAGATGTCAGGTTTGACCAAATGTACTCACAGGTGGAGGAGATAAACCTTGCTTGGTTACCGGACAGACGTCCACCCAGTGATAGTTCCTAACCCCTACCTAGTATGATTTTTCCTTCTTTTGAACTATTGATGTTTTGCTATTTGAGATAGGTTTTTCTGGACAGAATTTGTGGATACTTATTAGGGAAGTTTCTAAGCTTTATACCCTTTTTCCCTATTTCGTCATATGATGTTATATGCCTTGCTTTATTTTATTATTCGTAGATTTTCATTGCATATGTTTATCTCTAAGTGTGAGGATATATTAGTATTTGCATATGAGTGTTTTACTCAAAAACTTTAATTTTCCAAACACTTTAATCCACAAGGGCGTGGTTCCCTCTAAGTGTGAGGAGGATAAAGTTTCTGATAAAAACACTCATTAGAAGTATTCTTATCTATACTAATTAGAACTAGCTATATGAGCATAGTCATCACCTTTATTTTAAAAATTTTATACCTCTTAAAATTTTATTTTAGTTTGTAACTTTCTTTTTCTAAACCATGTATTTGCCATATTTTTGATAATTTCGGTCCGAATTGAAAGTTGGGGAACAAAGTTAGTAAAATCGACTCTTAATTTTCAAAAAAAAAGTGAGAAGGTTAATTAATTTTTAACACTTTGTGAGAAATCTTTTTAGATAGTGCTGCACTTTTTTTAAAATATGAGCATTTGTTGTTCATGAAAAAAATACTTTCAAAATAATAGGGGTTTTTAAGTCAAATCAGATAAAAGAAACACACCCTGTCGAGACTAAGTTTAGAAATAAATAATAAGTAAAAAAATATTTTGTTCTATGTCATTTGATGAAAGATTTCCTTTCCTTCTTCCTCTCCTTCTCTTCTTCCTCGTTTTCAAGCTTCACAAGACTTAGAACAAAAATGTTCTTCATTTTGAACTAGAGAAGGGTATTTATAGAAGCCAAACTTTTAAAAATTGCCCCTAAGGGCTCCTAGTTAGTCCATTGTTCAATTAGGTCCCCAAACTTTTCTATTTTAATCCAATTGAGTACTCCCGACTCTAACTTAAAAAAAATATACACTCCCATTTATAATTAGGCACCACGAACTTACTTAGTTAAAATTACGCCATGTTCATCATAACTTTTTCAATTGAAGGATTTACTTCAATTGAATTAATTACGGGGTCTAACATCCTCACCCCCTTAGGAACATTCGTCCTCGAATGTTAGGTTAGCCAAGACAGTGCTATCTACCTCTCCATAATTTTAAAAGGACATTTTAAGCATCAACTACTATCTCTTGCGAGAAGAGGGAACATAGATTACCTGATGGAGCGGGGAACAAATGAGGGTCCTCCTCCTCATCAATTCTTTCGCTTCCCACGTCATCTCCTCTCGGTTGTTACTATGCCAAAGCACCTTAACCGAGGCAATATCCTTGTTCCACAACCTCTTGACCTGTCGATCAAGAATAGCGATAGGTTGCTCCTTGAAAGTCAGTTCCTCCATAACCTGAATATCAACTGTTGGGACTATCTGGGAAGGGTCACCAATGAACTTCCGAAGCATAGACACATGAAACACTGGGTGTACCCCTCCCAAGGCTGCTGTCAGTTCGAGCTCATAGGCAACCTTGCCTATTTGCTGGATAATCTGGTACGAGACAATATACCATGGACTGAGCTTTCCTTTCTTCCCGAATCTCATGACACCTTTCATAGGGGACACCTTCAGGAATACCCGATCCCCAATCTGAAATTCTAA
>JAOTQJ010173058.1:14380-24810 GCA_025642045.1 Solanum sejunctum | reverse complement strand
AGTTGTTACTTTATATATAGTATATCCTATCTTACATACTCAGTACATTATCCCATACTAACGTCTCTTATGGGGGACCTGCATTTCATGCTGTAGGTACAGGTGCTAGTAGATCTTCCCAGTAGGAGTATAGGATATTCAGCTGCTGTAATCAAACTCCAGGTTGCTTCGGGGCTTTGTACATGTCTAGAGCATACATGTTCTTATTGCATAGTTTATTGAGGCGGGGCCTGTCCCGACCCTTGTTAGATGTTTTTTCTTATTTAGAGGCTTTGTAGACTATGTAAAGCACAATGAAGCCATGTCTTGCACTTTAGACAGTGTGGCCCCAACGACCTAGTAATATGCATTTCCTTTTGGCTTGTTATTACTGTTTATCTGCTTAAAGGCATGTCAAACGTAGAAACCCCTTATAATATGTATAAAACGCATATAGTTACAGGTTGGTTCCCCCAAGCCTTATCGGCAACGAGTGTCGATCTGCCCTACGGGACTTTAGGGCATGACAAAAAGCAACGCTACTTCAAATTCACAATTCATATTCAAAAAAAATATAAAGATTAAGCATAAAATTATTCATAATCATCAACTTAGATATTCATAAATAGGGAAAATTTAGAGATTAAAACTAAACCAAGAAACATACCAAGTATGTAGATGAACTTGAGGAAGAAAGAGAAGATGAATGCTGAAGAAACCCTAGTTGCTGGATTTTTTTGCCGAAAACAATATGGGGCTATCGTAAAATGATCGAAAAATAAAGAGGGAAGGAAATTTTGAAAATTTGGTAAATTAGGGTAAAAGTGGGGTTTTTGACCCCCCTTTTATACCTTACCAGGTCAACATTTAAAATTTATCGGATCAGAGCCTACAAAACCCCAATTACGAGACGTAGCTTGGTCTACAACTCATGATTCTTTGTATTATAGGCTACTCAACAATTAGAAAATTTGAGAAATATACTATGGTTCCATGAACCCCATTCATGACTTGTAGTTTGATCTACGAGTTGTAAAGTTGGCTCGCAGTGGGAGAGCACACTTAACCTGCTCACTGCAATTCTCTATGATACTTACGAGTAGTAAAGTGCAATACGACTCATTAGACTAGTCGTAGAAATTGCACCAGATGCAATTCTCAGCAAAATTTGTTGCTTCAGTACAAAACTTGTGTACTCTTCATAAAACTCACTTGCACCCTCTATTCAACCAAACTAATGTTAAAAATACCAATCAAAAATCAATCAAACATCTATCTAAGAATCCAAAAATTGAACATAAATTCAAAACAAAGCTAAAACATTAAAAAATTTTGGGTTGCCTCCTAAGCATAGTCTGATTTTTATCTCAGCGCGACTTAGACAATTTGGTTACTTAGATTTCCTCAGAATTTATTGAATTCTTGTCAGCAAGCATTTCCTTTTTCATCATGTCACTCTAAATCTAATCCAGTTGTTTTGATAAAAGTCTGAACTGGCTATTAAGCTATTGAATTTCCAATAGAATATTAGTTGACTTTGTAGTTTATTTTGATGTCGAACATGATCTCTCTTAACATTTCCTCCTGTGTATCTACCCTTTGTACAAACTAGGCAAGCATATCTTCAGCCTTAGAACTTCCATTTCCCTTATACTGATGGGGCAGTAGCATGAACCAGCTGCTCTAACCACTCTTTTCCTTATGGCTCATGTCCTTTTTGTGGTGGCTTCCCCTACAAACCTCTGAAGTGCTTAGATCTTGTGTCTATTTCATTAGCATCTCCAGATTTGCTTTGTTTTGCTCAAGCATTTGGAAGATTTTTGCATTTATCTTTGCTAGTTCAGAATTCCTATCATAGATATCCGTGTAACTAGGTGGTTGCACATGTATAGGTCTATACGCACGGTGAATATCATCCAACTTGGTCATCTGTTCAGCAGTCTCTACAAATGATTTCCCTAAAACTAAACCTACCATAAGAGCATCTGCATATGCTTGACTATCCAAGTGCAGTGCTCGAAAGAAGCTCTCTACTAATACGGTATCTGAAAGGTTACGACCCAGACAACTCCTCAAGCAACCCTTGAACAGGTCTTATGTAGTAGTGAGTGATTGGAATTGCTAAAAGTTAGTGATCCAACAATTTTCTCGAATAACACAATTCACAACTAGAATATTGCATGCATGACATGAAACGACAATAAAAAGTGCCCAAAAATGTGCTTCGAAATACCCAAAATTTTGATTTTCTTATATCTAAAAGTTTGTTCATTATTTTAAAAATCCGACTTCATATTTGTGATTAGGGGGTCCAATTAGGTGAAAAAGGGTCTAACGTCGATTTAAGAGTGAAAGAATAGAATTTTGGTAGTGATGATTTCCAGTGAGCAGTTCACGACAACTCCGCGATGCGCCTTAGGTGCGCCTTAGTTCAAAATCATCTTTGCATCCTCTCTATGACATGGAGATGTGTATTTTCCTGGCAGTGATTTTCAAATGTGTTCCAAATTATTTCACACTTATATCATTCTAAACGTTTTTCAATACTCCACAAAACTCTTAGCCATATTTTCACTCCAAATTCAAAGACTCAAAACCCTCATCCGAATTTAAGGATATTCTTCAAGATTCAAGTTTCCATTGTTAACCTTCACCAAGAACTTCTCAAAAGAAAAGGTATGTGGTATTGAACCATTGCATCCTTCCACCTATGGTGCCTAAACCTTCTTTTTCTTAATAATGCATAATTTAAAGTTGATTTTACATGTGGGTCTTGTATATTTTTAGAAATTCACTACACAGTGATTTTAGTTCATGAAAGTATGATTGTTTTAGCATGTTTTGAGCTTCAAATCTTGGACCTAATGTTGAATTTGGTCAGGGGTTTTGATATAAATGTCTTGGGGGTGTTACAAGCTGCTAATTAAAGGTTTTATCACTGATCTTTCTACATGATTTCATCTCTAAATTGCATTCTCTTTTACCTATATTACACACCCCCAAGGTTTGTGATGTAATATTCGGTTATGGTTTCTTGAGAAATTGAGGGTCCAAATCATGAGATATGATATGATTAATGTTATGATAATAAGCCTATATATATGATATGAATGTCTATATAATATGTTGCATTAGACCATGCCCGATCCCGGGTGTATAGGAGCTCTGATAACTATGTGAGGGGTGTTGTACCTTGTCACCAGGCTATTTAGGTATAAATGGCATCAACCATGTGAGGGGTGTTGTATCTTGCCACTAGGGTGTCAGGTGTGAATGACATCAATCATGTGAGGGGTGTTATACCTTGCCACCAGTGTGTCCAGGTGTGAATGGCATCTCCCAACCAAAGTTGGGATTCTAGCTTAGTCTCTTCTACACCTATGATACTTTATATAAGTATGAGTTACCTAAAGCATGTTTACTTACGCATTGAACATACATGCCATATTACTCTATCATGCCTATTGCCTATTATTATTCATATTGAGTATGAAGCTTATCTCTTGTTGCATTGCATCCCATATATTTAGTATACTCAAACATACTAATATATACTCTTGCATACATGATATCACCATGTAGGAACTGGTGCCCAAGTTGATCATCATCATCCTCCACATGGCTAGATGGTGTTATTCGAAGCTTATTAGTAAGTCCTCAATTTTGGGGACTTTGTTTATGTCTTCCTATAATCTATGGATTGAGACACTATCTTACATTATATTTGACTATGAGAGTGAGCCCAGTTTCTTTTTCTTGGCCCCCGCTCTAGCTATGCATTTAGAGGTGTTTATTGGATAAATTGTGTGTATATGATATGAGCCATGAGTCCTTGTCTTGTAATGTTGTTGTTTATGTAAGATTCCCTTAGCCCCATTATCCTTATTTTAATATATATGTCTTTTGTGTGCTTTTGCGACCAAGGATGTGTAGTAACAAGTTAAGAGGCTTGTTTGGAGTTCCTTCGAGATTCCCTATTCATCGTGTCATATCTAGGTCCTAGGCTTGGTCGTGACAAGATGGTAATTTAAGTTCTTCCAACCCTTTGGTCTAGGCGAAGGTCAAATTTCACTGTGGGACTTGGCCCATCTCCATAGTGTGCTATACTAACCATTGCCCATTATCCAAGTCAACCTCCCATTGGCTGGGTTCGGTTGATTAGATGAGAAGAAATCGATCAAATTTTGTTAACCAATTTCTTTCCTATTCATTACTAACTTTGGGCAAAATCGGAATCATGACATTAGGCGAGATCTAATGTTGGACAAAATTTGAAAACATGCAAAATGAAGAAAATTGGTTAATACATACAAATACCCACTTTAAGAATTGCTCATTATCCAGGTTTCCTAAGTTAGATTCTCCTGGTTCCCACAACCCCAAGTTGTGGGTTTAGCTACTCATGATATGGGTAAATAAATAACCTATGAATTGAGAACACATGGTTAATCACTTACCAAAATAGATTGAAGAACATGTAAAACCCAATTTGTATTGAGAATCACAAGATTGAGGGATACAATGAAATTACTAATAAACTCTCCTCTCCAATATTTAGTCTCCAAAGGTAACAACAACAACAACCCTAGTTAATTGTACAAGTGGGGTCTATAGAGGGTAGAATATACGCAGACCTTACCAATACCTCATAACAGTAGAGATGTTATTTCTTGGGAACTTTCATCTCAAAAATGCATAAGCAGAATAACCTAGATATGACAAAAAGAAATGAAAAGGGAGCAGAAAGAGGGACTGATAACCTAAAGCACATGATAATATGTAAATATAATAAAATTAACACATAAATGATAGATAATGACACCACATCATATAAAACAGGACTACTTCTTCTACCCTACTATACCCAAGGCTAGATAACCACCCAACTGTACCAACCATTTAGCCTACTACTATCATTCGCGACCTCCACTCTTTCTAAAGTCATGTCCTTCGGTGAGATCATGTTTCGCAATATCTTATATGATCACCTCCCCTACCCAATTCTTCGATCTACCTCTACCCCTATGTGTGACTCCCAAAGCCAACCTCTCGCACCTCCTAATAGGAGCATCAACACTCTTTATCTTTATATGTCCAAACCATCATAGTCTCACGTCCCTCATCTTATTAGCCACAAAATCCACCTCTAGCTTCTCTCGAATGGTTTCATTCCTAATCCTCTCACTCCTGGTGTGACCACATACATCCTTATCTCTACGACATACATCTTCTGAACCTGTGCATTTTTAATTGGCTAACACTCTACCCCATATAGCAAAGATAGTTTAACCACTATTCTGTAAAACTTACCTTCGAGTTTAGGTCGTATCTCTATGACATGCATCTTCTAAGCATAAGCATTTTTAATTGGCCAACACTTTACCCCATACAGCAAAGATGGTCTAACCACTGTTCTGTAAAACTTACCTTTGAGTTTGGGTGGTATCTTCTTGTAACATAATATTCTAGAGGCAAGTCTACATTTAGTCCATCTTTCCCAAATACAATGTGTAGCATCATAATTGATATCGCCACTATTCTACATGATAGACTCTAGATACTTAAAGTTTTCCCTCTTAGGGATAGGTTGAGTGGCAACCCTCACATCAATGTCTGATTCATTGCTTGCAACACTAAATTTGAACTCCAAATATTAAGTTTTGGTCCTACTCAATGTGAATCCTTTAGACTCCAAGGCGTATCTCCAGGCCTCCAACCTATCATTAACTTCAGTCTAAGTCTCATAAATTGGTACTATGTCATCTTCAAATAATACACACCATGGTACCTCCTAATGGATAGATTATGTCAGCTCATCCATTAGCAATGTAGACAGGAAAGGGCTTAACACAGATCCTTGATGAAGTCCCATGTCAACAGGAAAATACTCTGAGTCTCCTCCCACCATACTTAGCCGAGTTTTTACTCTAAGTCCCATCCCAAAGGAAAAACCTAAAAATTCTCTCTAATTTCGTGCTCTCTACTCTATCTGTACAAAATATCTAATCTCCAAAATATATGCCAAATGACCTAAAATACTTTATTTATAGTATATATAAACCTAAAATACTTTATTTATAGTATATATAAACAAGTCCTTAAAATAATTAGAAAAACTGGTTAGCACACCCTACAGCTTGCAGTTACGACCCGTAACTAGATGTACGAGTCTTAATTAGGCCTTCGGGTTCAGCCTCTTCAATCTTAGACTTTACTGCTATGAAACATCTTCTCAAGTCATAGTCTAATCTATGACTCGTATTGACCTCTCATAGTCTATACTTGCGTCTCTTGATCCAACTCTGATCCAACTCTGATCCAACACTAAAAATCTCCCCAAAACCTCCCTTTACGACTCATAGAGGGATCTATGACTCATCACTAGGTCTTGTGTTGCTGAACTTCAACTCCGATTCAATACTAGAAATCATCATGAGACTACCGCTATGATTAATAACTTGATTTACGACTCGTAGAGGGTCTCGTAAGTCTTCAAAAATATGCAGAACCTGCAAGTTTTTCCAAAATTATGCCAGCCTGCTTTTCTTGTAAAAACAAACAGAAAACATAAAAAAACCATTAATATCACATTGAGAACACACAAAATTCTAAGTTTTAAATATTAAATATGCTATATTTTGACAGCACATTATCCACCATCTCGTAGACATTTCTAATGAGCAACAAGTTGTGCACCCCAATCCACGAGCCAACTTTATGATCCATAGATAAAAGCAAGTCATGAATAGGGCACATGGACCCCAGGTAAGTTTTTTGACATTTTTACTAAGTGTTGGGTTCTCTACAATCAACTCTACAAGTTGTACTTCCTTTTATAACTCGTAGACTGATTTGTAAACCCAGTCTTGAAAACTAGGTTTAGATGTTCTACGAAACCATAATTCATGAGCCATAAAACATTCTAATGCTCCTAATTAGGATTTTTTAAAGTCTAGGCCCATCAATTTTTAATTGACCCGATCAAAGTATAAATATTAGAGTAAAAATATTTTGACCCCATTTCAGCCTAAATTTACAAAAGCACTTGGTCAACCCCAATCTCCATACTTTTCGACCACCAATAGAAATCACCACCAACACTCTTTGGCAAAGTGTTCTAGTGACCTAGGGTTTAGTGTCTCATCACCTCCTTCATCTTCTACAATCTCATCATACAAATTAGTAACTTTGTTATTAACCTAATACTCTTAATTTGCCTACACTTGTATGGTTAAATTGAAAATTATATGGGGAATGGTAGTTCTAGACACAAACCCATGTGTAAAAATTGACATGATTAAATTATGGTTTTCCTATCTTGAAATACGTCCAAACTAGAATTGGGTATGGTTGCTAGGTTGTATGATCGAATAATATGTTTTGACGCCTATAGAATCACCTACCATTTGTGATTAATTGATTATGTGTGTAAATTACTAGGTAATGAAATGGGTGCATAATTTTTTTAATTCGTCCATACGGGGTCGGAAGGGTTGGGAGAAGCATGTCCAATTATTTTTGATGGGTACATGTGTTAACTATCATGTTTGCGGTATTGATTAGTGTCAAAATCCTTTGGGTGTATGAGTATTTCTTTGATGTTGGTAGAATAGAGTAAAATAAGTCGTAAGGGGTCTGTGTTGATGGACATAGAAACTCAGGTCACTGAGTTCTCTAGTCTAGAAGTGGCTTTTATGAGCCGTGGAACATTCCACGATCATTATTGCCCCTCGTACAAGATTCCCAAAACTTGAAGTTTCTAAGTACCCATAAGATGAAATCTTATACAAGTCGTAAAATAATTTATAGCTCATAGAAAGGTCTCGTAGACCCCTACCTGAAATAAATTTATGAACTGGATTAATCTAAGATTCAGTCTACAACCCACAGAATATTATACAAGTCGTACCTTATCTTGTAGACATTTTTAGTGAACAAAACTTTTGTGATCACTGTCTTATGAAAGCCTTCTATAGTTCGTAGTGTCCACTATGACCTATAGAGGTTCTTTAGTAGACCTTTCTGCAACTAAGTCTGGGCAATTTTTCCATTTCATGTTTTTTTATTTGGGGGGCAAATGAAGGTGTATAAATGTTTATGTTTCAGGTACTATGGCTCTGAAAGCAAAATATGTTGAGATCAGGACTTTATAGAGGAGGCTCAAAGATGAGTCATTAGAGGATGATCAAACTCCCTCACTAAGTGGTTCACTAGAGGACCTTTAAGTCTAGTTAGACTCGGAGGCTGACAGACCTCAGATGAGAGATGCCGTTAGAGCTCGGCATACTTAGGCTCTAGTCATCTGCATTCTCTACTCTGATGAAGGAGACTATTATAGGAGCGACTCCATTCAGATGACTCCATCCAGAGACAAGTCCAGCTCAGAGTTAGGCTCTAGTGATGGGACAAAGTCAGAGTCTTCTGTTATATCATGAGCATCACTATCTCCACCAGACGCACTTACTAGTCGATGGTGTCTTGCAAGCATGTAGGACATCTATGTTGATGACTTAGAGACTATAGAGCAGGGAAAGCCGGGCCACTCCATTTATAAGGATCCCTGAGTCATCCATGACTGACTCGACAGTGTCCCTGGTCTCCATGACATGATGATCAGATACGAGCTTCAGCAGCTGACCCAATCACTTTGGCAATAATCCCCGACCATAGAGAGGGAGTTCTACATATCATATGCATCCACGATTCAAAGCACTCTTCCCAAGGGGAAGAAGCCCCTCGCTCAGCCCAGACTAACTGACACCAAAGTGAGGGCCCGACAGGTGGACATCTCAAAGGCCATCATTTATCGCATGTTATTAGTGCCAGAGTTCCCTGACCTTAGATCCACAGCTGAGTTTGACTACAGTGTGGGGCAGATGAGGGACTTGTTCTTGATGAGTGATCAAGAGCATAGAGCCAACTTGATAAGATACGTGGCTGGCTTAATTGCTGAGCAGGTTCTGAAACCTGCATCAGTCGCCACTCAGTTGGAGCCTATCATAAAACCTTTGCTCCGTTTCCTACTATTTTTTGGTAGGTGATTATCAGATCGCTCATCCGATTAACACTTACTAATAATACCTTAACATCGGAGCATGCAGTACTAGTTGCCTATATCTTGGCTGGTTATGAGATTGATTGGGCCTGTCTCATTATTGAGCACATTCATGAGGCTGCCCTGAAAAGGTCCATATTTATCCCATTTCCTTACTTAAAATATAAGTACTGTCTAGAGTCAAGGGCCTGGACTGACTAGACTCATTGATCGAGGTCCAGTGCACTACTTTTATTCCTGCATCATAGGCCACTTCATCACCAGTTGCACCCATGGGCATGGTTTACGTGTCCGCCATATCTATATAGGCCATGGCACAGAGATTATCACATGCTGAGTAGAGGTTGAATCAACTAGTTCTCCATAATTGGCCACAGGTCCGCCAAGTGATTTCAGATTCAAAGGGCCACATACAGGCATACAGGGTCGCCACTATTCAAGATTATGTTGCCACTGTGGATACCCGTATTAATGTCTTTGAGACGAGGGTATAGTAGAGCCTGAGCACGACCCAGCCAGTAGACTTGACAATCATCCAGATGAAGATCCAGTGACTCCAGACCAATATGACAGCAATACTAGCAACATCGATGACACTACCAGAGACCACACTCCTGGTGCCGGTGGTAGATCTATTATCTCCTAATGAGCCCATCTAGTCTTCCCATTGGAAGAGACCCTATACAGATGATGATGAGCATAACATACACTCACATATGGGGCTTACTAAGAAGATGGAGCTTAAGCATGTCTTAAGGGAGTCGAGACAGGAGGATGAGAGAATACAAGCTCGAGAACTCAAAAGGGTGATGGGTGTTGGCGCTTCCAGATAGATGGTTATTGTTAAAGAGACCACCAAACAGGATGAAGGTGATTAGACTCACTTACACAACGACGCTTAGGTGCCCAGGTATGATTTTTGACCCTTATACTTTGTGTTTCTTTGATTGTGTGCATTGAGCACAATACACCTCTTTTTTAATGGGGTGTGGGTAATTATGGACCTCTGTTACGTCTGAGTAGCTTAGATCCATAATTAACCCAATTTTTGATCTTGGGATTTTCTTGGCATGTGTTCGTTTTCCCTATGGATATTTATTTTTTATTGAACTGGCATGTTTAGGATATTTTAGGTAGTACTTGTAACATATAGTATTAATACTAGTTGTATATAGCATATTTTTGTGTTTTTGTGTGAAAAATGATACCCACCAAATTTTAATTAGTTAATTTACATAGAAACCATACATGTTTAGGTATGTTGACAGTGCTTGTTTTGATAAGGGAGGTCAAATTGAGATAAAAAAAACATTATCTAAGAGTCATTTGTATCTATTATTTGCAAACACCTGATTAACCTAGCCTTTTTTAGTTGAAAAATCTTGAAATTGGCCCT
>JAOTQJ010173037.1:0-24811 GCA_025642045.1 Solanum sejunctum | reverse complement strand
TATAAAGATCTTGGCATCTTGGACTGAACAAGTACAACCCATAGATATGAGTTATTGCTTGGGCTAGGACTCATATGTTTGTCTCGTAGTCTTGGTCTTCAGTTTTTTTGGTCCAACATTTTGGCTCTCTGATTCTTGCTATTAGTCCATCTATATGAGTTATAGTATGCATTATGACTTATAGGCTGGGCTATAGGGGTGACCTTCACTTGATGGATTTTTGATTTTTGGTCTCTTATTTTTGCTACGAAATAACCTAAGATTCATAGCGTGAGGTATGACTCATAGGTTGGCTCGTATGGCCTATGCTTCAACAAAATCTGCAACTTTTCTTCAAAATCATGCCAACCTAAATTTTCTGTAAAATTAACACAAAAACACATCAAACACTAAAAAGTCACTTTAAGAACTCACAAAATTCCTTATTTTAGGCACCAAATATGCTGTATTTTTGACAGCCACGTGAACACCCTCAGCTTAGAATTGTTGCTTGTCCTCAAGCGATGACTCAATCTACACAGACAAAGAGAAATACATAACAACTATACTAATGGCATATATATCAACTCCTCTAATTTAGGTACCCAACTACCATTTCCAAAATAGGATTGTGGAATTATTTATCAAACAGGAACATAATGAGATACCTGGCAATCCAACTATGATAAGCTAAGGAGCATTAATCGTCCGTAATCATTGGTATAGTCATATGCTACTCAAGTAGTGCAAATGCCTTCACTAGAAAGAAGCCTCTTATAATCACTCAAAAGCATTTTAGAATTTAGGGACTGAGAAAGCATTCTCACTCTCACAACTGAAATTCAATGCATATTGACTAACACCATAGGCTTGCTCTATGCTCATCTTCTGGCTTGGTGACAAAGTGCAGATGGATCACTTTAGGACTTATAGGCTTGTGACATTGGCCCAGGGTGCTTTGGTGAGGTATTTTAGGCACATAGTAACTAAAGCTATCCTTGAACCATGTTTACCAACACTTTTTGCTTTCATAATCCATCCCTTTTAGACCAATCCACCCTTATTCTCCTGTTTTGAACTTTTCTCGAGTGCTTTCTTTCTTTTTTTAGCTAAGTGTTGATTTCAAACTCATTTGCTACTTTTTCCTCAATCAAGGCACTTTTCTTTTCTTTTTCTTCACTCAATTCATGCATTTTTATTCCTTTCTTGATTTCCCAACTAACCACCTTATTATTATTACTTTGCCATAATAAGGGCCACCCTCAACTTAGTCTTTTAGCCTCAGGTGAAGTACACAATATCTATGCTTTAAACTAGAGCCACTAACTGTAGCCACCCTCAACTTAGGCCTTTGGCCTCAATTAAGGTTCACATGTTCAAGGATAGACCAGGCTAATATCAAGGCATTTCATCAACCAAGGATAAGCTAGCAAGGTACCAAGAAAGAATTAGTACATGATAAGCTCAAAAGTTTGGAACAAGGGATTCACTTACTCATCTGGTGGGTCATTTAGGCTAAAAGTGGTTTCACTGAAGGAACAAAGGACTAGATCCCTTCCATATCCACCACATTACCAAATTAACTTTAGAGTAACAAGGCAAGTTCTGGGTCCATACAAGATACATGAATGCAGCAAAATAAGCTCACAGTACGCATGACAATTACATCCACAATCAAGTATAGACTCATAGGTCATGCTTTCTGTCTCAACTTACCTTCACAATATCAGAAAAAACATTTCTAGATACTCAAAAATGTATGAATGCATCAATAATCACAACCTCAAAAATTTTGAGTGTACCCAATTTTGCATCAAAAGTTTAAAGAAAATGTAAGAACTATATATATGCTAAATGATAATATTACTATGCATTTACAAATTATCTATAGTATGCTGGTTCAACAGAAAATTAAAACATTCATAAAGAAAAAGAAACACGACAAGAAAACCTTAGGATCAACAATAGGGGAATTTATGGACTTAAGGTTACTCAGACTTCACCTTAATCCATAACTTCTACCACGCCACCAAAATGGGATACTTTGTCCTCAAAGTAACAACACAAAGAAAGGTCGAACATATGAAAACATAACATAGATATATATTCATTTAAAACTAACAATTAACAAAACTAATATTCAAAACCAATATAAAAACATTATCCAACAAGAACATCCACACACAAAAAATAATATAAAAACAATATTGGCTAACAAAAGGAGGGAGTATCCACAAAAACAAGTAAGTGTTGGGGTCCAAAGTGGTCAAACATCATGGTGCTCATGCACCAATCTCGGGATAGTTTGTGGGGTCCTGAGTTTGCCTCTCCTTGTTTGCTGAAGTACCCTCTCTAGGTGGGGTGTAATTTTCTCTCTCTACGAGAATAACCGCCAACAAAAGCAACTCAATCTACTCGTCTTCTTCAGAGTTAGTTTTGGATTAGCATGCTCAAGGGGCCTCTTCCTGCGGGTGTCCGGATAGTCGTTAATCCAATCAAATGGCTCGTCATCTACCAATGCTACCTCTGGGGATGGAACAGGGGCTGCCAATAGCTGGAACAAGTTGGCCTTAAACCTGGCTAACTCATCATTCATCGCACTCGTGTCAGTAGGCCTAGCACCGTCGAGCCTCTTCTGGACTCTTGCCTCAAATGCATCGACTTGAACATCAACCACTCAAACTATATCATTAACTAAATCTCAGGCAAATGCCCTCATTCTCTCCTTGGCATCCTGAATAGTCTGATCAATCAATAGCTAGACCCATGCTGATAACTCTTGCAGAATGCCCTCTGCTACAGCCACCCTGCACAATAAATCCTAAAAAGCAACAGTAGAGAAAAGAGGGTCAACCTGTAACATAGCTGCTGCTAGTGTTGGAGTGCTGGTAGATGGTGTAGACTCGATCTTGACTACCGGTATAAGCTCTACAGCAGCCGAAGTAGTGCCCGTGGGAGCTAGAGGTGAACCTGGAACGAAAGGCGCTGCCGAGATAGTTCAAGGATAGCTGGAGGAGCTGCTTGTGGTGATGACATGGGATTCTCATCAGCCTTTATCAGACTAGGATCCATAGTATGTGTGGGCTCAACATGAGTGTCCCCGTGGGGGTCGATAGGAACACCTGCCGTGATGCATAATTGATGGATCAGAACTAGAAATGGCATTGAGGTGTTCATCTCAACTACAGCCTCATGAATCTGCTCTAATATGATCTGATTCTAGTCTATATATACCCAACTAGAATTCTAGCCAATAAGACTACTCTCTCGAAGGTGATCACATTAACCGTGAAAGGTGGCCTAATATCCTAGCTAATAATGGACCACCAAAACTTGGCCCGAAATGACAAGTGGGCCTTCATAATTGAGTCTGCGTGATTTATGATCCATGTAGGCTCCATATCTGACTAGCAATCCACCATAAAAGCTCTATCCTAACCCCTATATCCTTCCCAATCACCGCTCTTCTCATTTTGTCAATAGGATTATCATACTTCACGGTCAACTGAGGTGCTCTATAAGTGGGAACAAACTGTACTCGGCAGATCATCTCCTTTGAGATATCAACCTTCCTCTCTAGGGTTGTCACCACCATAGCCTCATTGCTCGATTAGCTTCTTGTTCTTTTGTAGCCCCCCACCGGAGTGTAGTAAGGTATGCAACATAGAACTTACAAACTACAAAAGGGGCATATTTGCCCAGCTGCTGCGTAGTCCATCGTAGTCTATGCTCATCCAATCCTGCATCTAATCCGAGTACTCTATCTAGTCCCGCAGCATTCAACCTGAACCCCTCATGAAATTGATGGACTGGCTTGCCATGCCTTTTATCCTCCAACCCCTAGTCATAAACTTCCTTTATGCCCGCAACCCACCATTTGGGGATGGCTGAGGGTTGAGACTGGACCTCCTCCTACTGAGCCTGAGATGTACTCTTAGACTCTGACTCGAATCTGGAATGTGTAAGAGTCATCTGCGGTGAGCTAATCCCTGAGTCATTTTTCTCCACTTCTTGTACCTTCTCTTCAGACTAGGAGGCACTAGTCACTTCCATAGGTTCCCAAGCTGTGCGAGCATGAGTTTGAGGAACATTAGCCAAAGGGTCTATCCTGACCTTATGCACTTCAACTGAGCCCTCTAATATCTCAATCTCAGATGACTCATCAACTAGTCTCCGCCTAAATATTTGGATAACCCTCTTGTCCTTGGTAGGCATGATATCTGCAACCAAACTAATTATCCATGTGAGCATCAAGATGTCTTATTCAATTAAAACAAAAAGAGAACAAAAACTAAATAAAAGTAAAACAAGTACTGATGCAACTATAGATATGTAGGTAAGAGTGCAGTTACGACTCGTAGGGTGATCTATGAGTTGTATACTGGATTTGTAGAACTAGTTGTGCCTTAAAAATGCTTTCTAGTTATAGATACAAGATGTAGTTACAACTCGTAAGATGGCCTATGAGTCGTAGTCCTGGTCTCGTAACTAGTTCCAGAAATATTTTCAAAACTTAGCCAAATTTATGAGACCCTTCTTACGAGTCATACCAAGTACTATGAATCATATGTTGGTCTCATATGAGAAACATGAAGGGATTACAAGTGACTGATGCTTGCTAAGAGGGGCCACTATGACTTGTATAGGAAATTACAAGTCGTAGGAGTGCCTCGTAGCTAAGCACAGAAGTCACATACAATGCCTAACTATTTCGCACACCAAGAACAAATTAAACACAAAATTCAACTTAATCATATAGATAAGAGCAATACACGACTAAATGGACCATAATCAACTCCGTATTAGCTAGCAATTTAAAATGACCATTATTCCTAAGAGTCAAAACTAGCTCAACCAAATGTCAAGCACACTGAAAGCAATCAACAATCTAAATTCATTCTTGATATATCCACAATATCCCAAGGAAGTGCAATTACCATTCACAATGGTTCAATCAAACCTATATGTTCAAGCATAGGCAATCACCCCCATACGACCTAAAGTTCAACTCCGACAACTATTCAGACCCTACGTGATCAAAAATAATACATTACATACCAAACATTACAAATGTAATACTCACAGTCACCCACTCAAGCTTTTCTACAAGGCTCACTTCACAACCCAATTATTCGAAGTCCTATAAATCCTAGATTATAAGTCTAGCTTAATAATCAATGTAAGGTATGTTTAAACATGATCAAACTAAACTTATACTCATATAGGGAATTAACACATCAACAAAGATTAAGAAATGTAACCAAAGAGCTTACCAATCAAAGTGAAAAATGAACCAAAGCAAAGAGAGACGAATTTCACGTTGAAACCCTAGGAATTTATACCTTCGTTGGAATCTTCACTGAAAAATAATGTGGGTAACTGGGATTTTGTTCGGAGAAGGAGTTGCAGGATGAAGAAGGGGTTTTTCATTGACTTAGGGTAAGGAATTTTAGAATTTGGGGTCAAAAATAATTTTGACCCCTTTTATAAGCAAACCGACTCAGATTTTGAAAAGCTGCAAATCGAGTCTGTGAGACCCTAAATACGAGTCATAGGTCATCCTATGACTTGTAGGTCTTGATCTCGTTCCAGAGCCACTACTTGATAAAAATTTAGGAATCATACCTGGGCACTACGAACCCCACTTACGACTTGTAGGGGATCCTACAAATTGTAAGGTTGGGTCATAATGTATGTGACAACTGCAGATACTTATTATTTCCCTCTATGAGGCATGACTATGAGTTGTAGTGAAGACTATGACTTGTAGACCTGCTCGTAGGAGCTGCTCCAAGTCCAATTTTTCCTGATCTTCATTTCTTCCACTTTTTACCTACAAACCAAGTCTCAAAGCATAGAAAACCACAACAAATTGTACAATTGCATCTTTATCTCTTAATTTAAATCAAACAACTACAATTACTCTTAGTTTCAAACAAATAAATAGTTAGCAAAATGCTTGGGTTGCCTCCCATGAAGCGCCTTGTTTAACATCGTGGCTCGGCTGTCATCTTTCTTTATCAACTATCATCGAGGGTCTACACCTCACTCTTGCATTTATATGGGTGTTTCATGGATTGGCGAATATCAAACACAACTTTTGCATTATTAACCCTGAACCGCAATCAATCCATATCCACTAGTGCTCTCCTAGTGGCCAGAAATGATTTCCCCAAAATGATGGGAACCTTTAAATCAACTTCATAGTCGAGGATCACAAAATCATCTAGAAATATGAACTTATCAACTTTAACAAGCACATCCAAAAGGATTTCCTCTGACTTTTTAATGGTTCAATTTGCCATAAGCAACGTCATTCGTGTTCGGTAGGATTACTAAGGCCAAGGTTTTTGAATATTGCAAGAGGCATTAAATTAATGTTTTCTCCTAAGTCACATAATGCTCTTGCAAATTCAATGACACCGACAGTGCAAGGGATAGTGAATGCCCCTGGGGACTTCTCATTTTTGCACAAGGCATTTGGTCATAATCGCACTACATTGTTGAAGTTCTTGCGAGAACTCTTGGCTCAAAGTGCGCTTCTTGGTGACCAAATCCTTCATATATTTAGCATATTCGGGCATTTTCTTCGAGGCCTCCAAGAGAGGAATATTGATGTATAGTTGTTTTAATATTGACAAGAAATGCTTGAACTTGCCATCTTCTTCCTTCTTCTTAAGCCTTTGTGGGAATGGAGGAGCTGGTTTTGGAATTGATTTGTCTTTCTCTTGCTCTCCCACCTCTTGGTGCTCTATTCCCTTACTCCTTGGAGATTCTTCCTTATTCATTGCCTTGCTATTAATGGCTCTCTCGTCAACTTCATCATCAACAATTGGCATTAGGGGTGTCTATAGTGCCTTTTCCACTTCAAGTCATCACGGCCATGCAATGCCATTCGTTCTTAGGATTTTGAATTGTGTTGCTAGGTGGGTACCCTTCTAGCTTTAGTTCAGCTGGGAAGACACTTGCCTGAATTATTGTTCAAGTTGCTTGATTGCCACTGAGTGAGATTCAATTTTCTGATTTATGCTTGAAATATCTATCTTCATCCCTTTCAAAGTCTCATGGAGGTGACCTGCCCTTTTCAACAATTTATCAAACATTTCTTTAATTCTCGAATTACTTGACTCGGAGTCACAGTTGTGAGAAAGCACATAAGGACCATTCCTGTAGCCCTCTCTTCTCCCCTATTCTGCGTTTGGCACTCTCTCACTCATAGTATCCACCCCTATTATCTCTATATACTCCATCTCGATTGAAGTTCCGACCTTGATTCCTAGAACTTTGCCTCGAATAGTCCGAGTTAGACCCTTGGGGGTTATTCCAAAAACTCGCCGCTTGGTTACTCACATAACAGGCATCCTAATTAAAGAATTAATCATCATACAAAGGATTAATTGGGGGTTGCTAAGCTATTGCCTTCACACTAGCTTGGTTTTGCTTCAAAACCAAATCCATGCTCATACGGAGTTGAGCAAGTTGCTCCATAATCTCTTCATTCACTTTGGCCTGCTCACTATTTGTGGTAACTGCACAAGAACTCTTTGTATTACCACACTCACTCTGATCACATGATCTGTTGGTCTTCACCACTTATTCCATTCTTTTGGCTTCTAGCTCAAACGTTTGATTAAGAAAAATATCTTCCATGATCGTGTTGGCACAAGCTTTGCTATTATCATCAAGTGCTCTATAGAAGATCTCAAGCAAAGCATCATCAACAATTTTGTGATTAGGGACCATCCTCAATTATTTGGTGAATCTCACCTATGTATTGCTAGAGAGTCTCTAGGAAATTGCTTTAAGTTACTAATTTGGTCCTTAAGCTTTAGCTTCTTCGACCTTGGGAAATATCTTTCTAAGAACACTCTCTGCAGCTCAGCCAACTCGTGATGGTACCAGGAGGTATCTTAGACAACCATACAACTGTATTGCTCATCAGTGACAATGGAAACACCCTCAATCCAATAGCATTAATAGAAATATTTTATATCCCCACAACACTTTTGCACACAAAGATGACATTTTGGAGATGACGTGGGGATTCTCTAATAGTAGCCCCATGAATAGGCCACAGTTTTGGAGCATCTGGAGCAATCCACTTGATACCACAAACTTAGCATCTGCCGGTAGAGGGGACAGTACTATAGAATCAGTAACATCCATTATCATAGGGTTCAATTGGTTTTGATTCAAGCCATAAGCATTTGCATTGAAATCTTTAAGTTGTGGCCGGTTAACCCTTGGTGGTGGAATTTTCTCTCTTCTTAAGTCTTCCTCATTTGCATGCATATCCTCTTCAACCTCAATGTCCTCATTCACTTGATCCATCCTTCCTTGTAGTCGATGGATCTCAATATTTAGTGGAGCTTAGGGGTTGCCTTAGATCCTTGTGTTGGGCATATAACCTAGTAACCCTGCAAAAGAAATAAAACAACAAAAACAAAAATAAAAGTAAAGTACAAAACACTCTAGGAATTAACACTAGAATTAACTAATATTGAATTCAAGTTAAAACCTTGTTGTATTCCCCAGCAACGGATCCATAATTTTTGATGATGTGTGATAGTCATGCTCCAATAAGATAGTAGTCGCTATCAGCAATTAACCTAATCGAGGTTAGGGTCGAATCTATAGGGAATATAAGGCTTTGACAACAACACGTCACTACTAATCGTTTCTAGTATTTATGGATACAATCTCTAAATGGGGTTTTTTTGTGATTAAAAAAAATAACACTAATTAAAATATGAGAAAACACTCAATTTTGTGACAACTTGGGAATTGTGTTTCTCATGGTTTGTCGACTTGAGTACCCTAGATACATAACTATAATTGGTGAGTAGCATGCAGGATGGTAACTTAGGTTCTTCCAGCCCTCATGTGAAGGTAAAGGTCAAATTTTACCATGGCGCTGGGTCGGCCACCATGGCGTGCCACCTAACTGTTACCAATAGTCATAGTCAACCTTCCCTTGGTCAGGTTTGGTTGATTAGACCGAAACACATCAACCATATTCTGTCATATACTTTTTTTTTTGTATTCATCACTACCTTGGTTGGGAACATGATAGTAGGCGGGGTTTGGTGTTGGCCACTACCAAACAACAATAAAAATGAAGAGAAATAGATAATACATGTAAAATCCCAATCACAAAAATATAAGAAAAGTAGGTTATATCAAGTCAACTACCCATGGTTCCCATAGCCCCAAGTTGTAGGTGCTTAGCTAATCATGGCTGAAGCAAAACACACAAGAATGCATATAATAGACATAGTTGAGAGTTTCACCAACAACAATGAAGGAGATAGGCACCACAATTTGCAAACTCACAAGCTTGATTGATCAACAATGAGTACAAGGCAAGATTTGCAATCCCCAAAATGGATTTTTCAAGAGAGAATAATAATCTACTGTAAAAACCTAAGAAAAGCATCAAAATGTGAATATAAATTATCTACAGGTCGAAAGTCTTTTAAAAACCTAACTTAAGCTATATATAGAGTTTACAAAATAATCCTGGAATTTACATAGACTTATCAGCTGGCAGCTGATAAGTCTCGTAGTTACGACTGATAGAATGAGCTACGAGTCATAGTCGGGGTCTCGTATAAGGTTCTTGGCATCTTGGACTGAAATAGTGTGACCCATAGGTACGAGTCATTGCTTGGACTATGACTCGTATATTTATCTCGTAGTCTTGGTCTTTAGTTTTTTGGTCCAATATTTTAGCTCTCTGATTCTTGCTACGAGTCCACCTATATGAGTCATAGAGTGTATTAAGACTCATAGGCTGGGCTCGTAGGGGTGACCTTCACTTGGCAGATTTTTGATTTTTGGTCTCTGATTCTTGTTACGATACAACATATGACTCATCGCGTAAGCTATGACTCATTTCAGCAAAATCTATAATTTTTCTTCAAAATCATACCAACCTATCTTTTCTGCAAAATTAACACAAAATCACATAAAAACACTAAAAAGTCACTTTAAGAACTCACAAAATCCCTTCTTTCAGGTACTAAATGTGTTGTATTTTAGCAGCACATCAATTCTGCTATTATATATTGAGACATTCTTTTTATTGTCTATTTGGACCATAAGGGTGAGCCTGTAACTTTATTTTGGCCCCCGTTCTCATCTATGTATAGAGGTGTTTGTTGGACATGTTATGTATCTATGCCATGAGCCTTGACTCTATTGTTCTTGATGTCTATGATATGAGCTTATCTTTTATCTCTTGATCATGATGTTGTACAAGTTTTCCCCTAGTCCTATTGCTCCTATTCTTATTCTTCTGTGTTGTATCTATTGCTTTCATGACCAATGATGTGTTATGATATTGTAAGAGGCTTGCTTGGGGTCCCTTTGGTTTCCCCTCGCGCTTTGTCATGTCTAGGCCCTAGGCTTGGGTCATCACAAACTTTGTATCAGAGCACTAGTTTGATAGATTCCAGAGTCTAAGACACAGCGTCAATTAGAGTCTTATTCATGGTTGTGAAGCGCATTATGACTATGAGTAGGAGGCTATGAGACATTTTAGGAAATATTTCCCTTAATCGTGTTCTAAGTCATGCTATAGAGTTGTAGTGTGTTTTTCCCCTAAGAATTGTTCTTTTCAAATGTAGATCATGCCTAACTCTCAAGGAAGATGGGGCCCAAACTCCCTAGGAACAACCTAGCAATGGTGAGCTTCGAGATGCTCAAGTTATAGCCAACCAAGTCAATTAAGGGGACCAAGCCCCTCATGCTACTACCTTGGGAGCTAAGGTAAGTGACTTCATGAGGATGAATACTTCAGTTTTTGATGGTTCAAAAATGGATGAAGATCCACAAGAGTTTATTGATGAGGTCTACAAAATCTCGAATATCATGGGTCTTATGCCAAAAAAAGAAGAGTTGGCAGCATACCAACTCAAAAGTGTAGCTCAAATATGGTATGATCGACGGAAGGGTGAGAAGGGGGTTGATAATGTGGTGCTTTGGGAGGAGTTAAAATTGGCTTTCCTTAACCGATTTTTCCCTCTTGAACTTAGGGAAGCTACATTGGTAGAGTTTATGACTTGAAACAAGGTGTTGTGAGTGTGGGTATGCCCCAAGTTTAATCAACTTTCAAAGTGTACTCCTCATTTGGTGGCTGATCCTAGATCTAGGATAAACAAGTTTATGATAGAGGTCTCCAACTTGGTAAGTGAAGAATGTCGTGCTATCGTGCTAATTAGTGACATGGAATTATCTCGATTGATGACCTATGCTGAACAAATTGAGGAAGCAAAATTGTGGAAGAGAAGGGGGCATAAGGCAAAAAGGGCCCATCTTGGGGGTAAGTTCCAAAGGGGTAGATGGTTCTAATAAGGCCAAGGGTCTCACCATGCTACTAATAGAGGGTTTGCGAATGACCTCCCTAGGCCTCAAGGTGTTAGTGTTGTGGCTCCCATAGATGTATGTCCTAAATGTGGAGGGGGTCATAAGTGACCGTGTTTGAAGGGTTCTAATTCTTGCTGTAAAAGTGAGTAGGTTGGTCACAAGAAGGTAGATTGTCCAAGAAACCGTGGCAAAGGTCGAGGTGTAAATGCGGTTCCATTAGATAGAGGTAGTCCTCAATGTAGTGCCCCAAGGCACAACCAGTTTTATGCACACATGGGAGGCAAGGGTTTGGTGAGGTCCCTGATGTTGTTATCGGTATGTCCAAAATCTTTGACTTTGATGTGTATGCTTTGATTGATATGGGTGCCACTCTTTCCTTTGTTACCCTTTTTGTTGCTAAAAGATTCCATGTTGTTCCTGAGTTGTTGCATGAGTCATATAAAGTATCTACTCCTATTGGTTCCTCTATTGTTGCTAGTAACGTTTATAGGAGTTTTCCTATTTGCATTTTGCATAAGTTGTTTCCTTGTGATCTTGTTGAACTAGACATGGTAGATTTTGATGTCATCCTTGGGATGGATTGGTTGCATACCTACTATTGTTCTATTGATTGTATAATCCGTAGGGTCAAGTTTCAGTTTCCTAATGAACCCATCCTTGAAGGAAAGTCAAGATGTGGTGGTCAAGGATAGAATCATTTCATGCATTAAAGCCCATAAGTTGATTTCTGGGGGATGTCTATATCATCTTGTAAGGGTTAAAGATGTAGAGTCCAAAGTCCCTTCCATTGAGTCGGTCCCTATTGTAAAGAAGTTTCTTGATGTCTTCCCAAATGACCTTCCCAGTGTCCCTCCTGAAAGGGAGATAGATTTTGGCATAGATCTCCTTCTCGATACTCAGCCTATCTCCATTCCCCCTTACCATATGGCCTCGATGAAGTTGAAGGAGTTAAAAGAGCAATTAAAAGATTTGTTGGAAAAAGGATTTACTAGACTTAGTCAATCACCTTGGGGTGCTCCAGTTTATTTTGTGAAAATGAAGGATGGGTCACTTAGAATGTGCATTAACTACTGGTAACTCAATAGGGTCACAATAAAGAATAGATATCCTTTTCCAAGGATTGATGACTTGTTTGACCAATTGCGAGGGGCTAACTTCTTCTCTAAGAATGATGTTTTGTCCAGGTATCATCAAGTTAGGGTGAGGGAGTGTGATATTCCTATGATGGTCTTCCGAACTAGATATGGTCATTATGAGTTTGTTGTAATGTCTTTTGGGTTGACTAATACACCAGCCATCTTCATGGGTCTAATGAATATGATCTTCAAACCTTACCTTGATTCCTTTGTTGTGGTCTTTATTAATGATATATTGATCTATTCACATAGTAGGGAGGATCATATGGGACATTTGAGTGTTGTGTTGCAAAGGTTGAGGGAGGAGAAATTATATGACAAATATGACAAGTGTGAGTTTTGGTTGAAGGAGGTTGCATTCTTGTATCATTGGTATTGGGGGATAGTATAAAAGTCGATCCTAAGAAAATTGATGTGATAAGAAATCGGCCTAGACCATTGACCCCGTCAGATATTAGGAGCTTGTTAGGCCTTGCGGGTTACTATAGAAGATTTGTTAATGTGTTCTTCTCCATGGAGCTTCCAAACATTCAAGGATAGGATTGTCTCTGCTCCTATATTGTCACTACCGGATAGTCTTAAGGGTTTTGTTGTGTATTGTGATGCTTCTAGAGTTGCCTTGGGTTGTGTCCTAATGCAAAATGGTAAGGTCATATCTTATACTTCTAGATAACTTAGTGCACATGAAAAGAACTACCCAATCCATGATCTAGAGTTTACCATCATTATTTTTGCGTTAAAGATTTGACATCATTATTTGTATAAGGTGTGTGTTGATATCTTCATTGATAAAGAGCCTCCAATATCTCTTCACTAAAAAAGATCACAACTTGAGACAAATAAGGTGGCTAGAACTTCTCAAAGATTATGACATGAGTGTGCATTATCATCTGAATAAGGAAAATATGGTGGTAGTGCTTTGAGTCAGGTGTCCATGGGTAGCCTAGCTTATTTGATGGTGGTAATAGGGAAAAGGCTTGGAAGGTGCATAGATTGGCTATATTAGGGGTTAGGTTGGAAGAGGTTGGTGATGATGGTGTTATGCTTGTTGATGGGTCTAAGTCTTCTTTGGTTGATGAGGTGATAGCAAAACAAGATCTTGACTCCTCCTTGCTTGAATTGAAGGCTTTGGTGATAAAGGGCAAAGTAGAGGTTTTCTCTCAAGGGGGAGATGGTTCCCTTAGGTACCAAGGTAGGTTATGTGTGCCTTGTGTTGATGGTTTGAGGGAGGAATCCTTGATGAGCCCTATAGTTCTTCTTATTCTATTCACCCCCGTTCTACCAAAATGTATAGAGACTTAAGAGAAGTGTATTGGTAGGGAGGCATGGAGAGCGATATTCCCTAATTCTTTTCTAGTTGCCATAGTTTTCAACAAGTCAGAGCCAAACATCAAAGGCCAGGTGGCCTAAACGAAGATATGGAGATTCCCACTTGGAAATGGGAGGTGGCTAATATGGATTTTGTGGTTAGGTTGCCCAAGACTAGAAAACGTTTTGGTTCCATTTAGGTGTTGATTGATAGTATGATGAGATAGGCTTACTTTTGACCAGTTAAGACTACACATGGAGATGAAGAGTATTCAAAGTTGTACATCCATGAGTTAGTGAGATTGGATGGGGTTCCTTTGTTTATCATACAGGATCTTAGTTCATAATTCACTTCACATTTTTGGAGGTCCTTTCAAAAGGGTCTTGGTATAAAAGTTCACCTTAGTATGACCTTTCACCCCTAAACAGATATCCAAGCCGAAAGAACCATTAAAACACTTAAGGATATGCTAATGGATTGTGTACTGGAGTTGATGGATAGTTGGTATGACCATCTTCCTTTGATTGAGCTTCCCTACAACAATAGCTATTACTCTAGTATCAGTATGGCTCCTTTTGAGGATCTTTTGGGAAGACATTGTACATTATTGGTTGGTTGGTTTGAGGTTGGAGAGGTGGCTTTGTTAGGACAGGATCTGGTTATGGAGGCTCTTGAGAAGGTTAGGATAATTAGGGAAAAGTTAAGAGCAGCCAAAGTCATAAAAAATTTAATGTCGATGTGAGAAGAAGAGACCTTGAATTCAAAGTGGGTGATTGGGTTTACTTGAAAATTTCTCCAATGAAAGGTGTGGTCCATTTTGGTAAAGGGAAAGTTAAGTCCAAGATATGTTAATCCGTATGAGATCTCGAGGAGGGTTTGCAAGGTATCTTATAAATTGATGTTGCCTAGTGAAATGAATTTGGTTCATCCGGTGTTCTATATCTCAATGTTGAGAAAATGTGTTGTTGATCCTAATGCTATTATGCCTCTTGAGGTTGTGGGTGTTATTGAGTACTTCTTAACTTATGAGGAGGTTCTAGTTCAGATCCTATATAGGCAAGTCAAGAGATTAAGGAACAAGGAGGTGGCATCCGTTAAGGTCCTTTGGAGGAACCAACAAATCGAAAGTGCTACTAGGGAGGACGAAGCGGACATGCAAAAGCAATATCCTTATTTTTCCACTCCGCTCAAGCCTAAAGTACTAGTTCTAAGTCCACTCTATGATTTCAAGTCTCATATTTCAATCTCTATGTCATTCATATGCATTTATATTTAAGTTGGCAAGTCATGATGATTTTACACTCATGTTGAGATTTTGAAAGTGGTGTTTTAAATGTAATGTTGCACTTTAGTTGGGGCTGGCTTGTTTTTTTTTTTATAATCATGCATGTCTTGTACGTCTCTTTTAGATTCAGGGATGAATGTTCCCAAGGGGGACATATTGAAATGACCCCAAAAAGTGTCAGAAAACGTGCCTTGGAATGCACAGAATTTTAAATTCCGCATATCTCAAAATTCATTTGCTATTTCAAAAATCCAACTTTGTATTCTTGTTCAGGGGGTCCAAATTAGATGAAAGAGGGTCTATCCCCTATTTAAGAACAAAAGATTAGCAATTATGAAATTCCAAGAATGCAAATTCCAGTGGGGTTTCCGCGTTGCCCTCACGATACACCCCAATAAATTTGGGGACTGTTCTTTTAGCTCGGTCCAAGACTTCTAAGTCTTGGGCCTAAGTGTTCCCAAATGTATTTTTACCTATACATAGCCAAATTTCACCCTCATATCATCCTAAATATTTTTCAATACCCACTTAAACACTTAGTCATATTTTCACTCCCCAAACTCAAATCCTATACCCTCATCCTACGCTAAGGTTCTCCTTCAACGTTCTTCTTCAAGCTTCAAGTCTCCATATTCAATCTTCACCAAGTTCATCTTTAAGCTAAGGTATGTGAGTTTATTTCATGGGTTCCCTTGACCCATGATACCCAAGCTTCTGTTTACTCAAATTTCATGATTTAAAGTTGATTTACAAATGGGTCTTGATTATTATGAATTTCATTGCACACTATGTTAAAGCTATATAAAGTTGTGACTGTTTTGTTATGTTTTGAGATAGAAATCTTTGATCTATTGTAAGATCTGTTGAGGGGTTTTGATTTATTTTTCTAGAGGGTGTCGCAAGGTGTTGATTGATTGATTTACAATGGATTTTCCTACGTGATTTCATCTATATATTCCATTTAATCTAGCATTACACACCCTCTAAATATTTGATAAAAGGTCCGGATGTGGTTTCTTGAGGAGTTGAAGGTCCAATGCATGAGATATGATATGATTGTCTATATTATGATGATATGAGCTTATGCATATGATATATTCTATATAAAGTTTTGCATTAGAGCTTACCCGATTTGGGTGACCTAGTCGAGGGGTCAATATCTCAACCGCTAGGGTGATGGGTGCTGAGGAGTTGAATGTCCAAAGCATGAGATATGATATGATTGACTGTATGATGATGATATGAGCTTATGTATATGATATATTCTATATAAAGTTTTGCATTAGAGCATGCCCGATCCGGGTAACCTAGTTGAGGGGTCAACATCTAACCACTAGGGTGATGGGTGCTATCATCACTAACCTTAAAGAGGGGTTTTTATCTCACACACTAGGGTGATGAGTGCTATCATCACTAACCTTAATGAGGTATTTATAACTTATGCACTAAGGTGATGGATGCGAACATCACTAACCTCGATGATAGGTACCTCACAAACTAGGGTGATGGGTGCTATCATCATTAACCTACCAAGGGGTTTGTTCTTTGGAAATCTAGCTTAGTCTCTTCTATACATATGATTTTCTATATGAGCATGAATTACTTAAGCATGTTTTACTTATGCATTTTATAAGTATGCATGTTGCCTATTGTTATGCATTTTGATTATGATGCTCAATTCTTGTTTACATTACATCCTACATAATTAGTACATTCAAACATAGTAATGCACACTCTATGACTACATGATGTCACCATGTAGGAACTAGTGCCCAAGTTGATCCTCCTCCTCCCGCACGTAGCTAGTTCGGTGCTATTCAAGCTAGTTGGTGAGTCTTCCACTCCAGGGACCTTAATCCATGATTCTCCTATTATATATTGAGACATTCTTCTTTATTGTCTAATTTGACCATACGGGTGAGATTAGTTACTTTGTCTTGGCCCCCATTCTTATCTATGTAAAGAGGTGTTTGTTGGACATGCTATGTATCTATTCTAAGAGCCTTGGATCTATTGTTCTTGATGTCTCTTGATCATGATGTTGTGCTAGCTTTTCCCTAGTCTCGTTGCCCCAATTCTTATTCTTTTATGTTGTATCTATTGCTTTCACAAGCAAGAATATGTAATGATGTTCTAAGAGGCTTTCTTGGGGTCCCTTTGGCTTCCCCTCATGATGTGACATCTAGGCTCTAGGCTTGGGTTGTGACATATATAGTGGGGATATGACCTCAATCGACATTTATAAGTCCAAACGAGCTATTACTTAGAATCTCCATGTAATTCTCACATAGGTAAAGAGGTGGTATACTTGTAAAAGGTAAACTATACTTCTCCTTATGGGCACCCCCATTTTAGAGAAGCAACCTTCCTTATAGGCACCCCCATTTCAGATAGAATTTTCATATCATATCATACTTCTCCTTACAGTCACCCCCATTTCGGATATGATTTTCATAAACATATTGATGATTGGCATATAGTGCAAGGAAAGAGAGAGGGTCCTTGGGGATAGCCCTAACAACACTAATCCATCGGTGCTAAATCATCATCCCACAAGAATATATATATTGTATACATGCTTTCTAAAGAGACGCAAGTCGTTTCAAATCGTTTCAATGCATGCTTGGGCTTAAAAGCAAAACATTCTTCATAATCATTCATACTTGGGCTTAAAAGCCAAATAATAATTTATATCATACTTTTCATGCATAGGAATAGTCCATTTATAATATCAAATGAGGTGTAACAACCCAATATGCTCAAAGAACCAATATCATAAACATTTATGTGATCACATTCTTTTCATAACCATATAAGTGAGCTTAACCCATCAATTCATTTTCAAAACATACACGAGCTTAACCCATTATTCCATTTTCACCAAAATTCAATGCTATGAATGCATATGCTATGTATGATATATGAATATAACAACAACATACCAGTGGAATTTCACAAGTGGGGTCTGGGGAATGATATTTGTCATGACCCAAGCCTAGGTCCTAGACGTGACCAGCGAATGGGGAATACGAAGGAACCCCAAACAAGCCTCATAGCATATCATTATGTATCCTTAAAAGAAAAAGAAATTAAAATAACATATTATATAGATAAGGGGAATAGGGACTAAGGGTGAGAGAGAGACTTATACTTAAATAGTTTGAATATCATAAGTGAGTCAAAGCTCAAGCATAATACATAACATGTCAAACAAAATCTCTACTACATGGATAAGAGCGGGGGTCAAACAACAACTAGGATCACCCTTGTAGTTAATACATACATAAAGAAAGATAGTCTTAGAACATAGCATGAGATTGTACGCAATGTCCCCGGAATGGAGGACCCACCAACAAGCTTAAATGAAATCGTACTAGCTACGTGAGTGGAGATGCTCAAGTGGGACTCCGATTCCTACATGGTAATATCATATAGGCATAGAGTATGCGTTAGTACATTTGAATGTACTAAGTATGTAGGATGTAATGCAACAAGAAATAGGCATATAATCAAAATGCATAATTAGGCAATAAAGGAGTACATAGCAATATGGCATGCATGTATGATGATTGAAGAAAAACATGCTTAAAAATAATTATACTTACATAGTTTACTAAAATAATAAGGTGACATGATCAGATCATCCAAATACCTTGTACTAGAGGGTGAGGGATATAACATTGGTAATAACCCCTTATAGTAGGTAATGGGTAGCACATGAGGGTAAAGAGATAGCATGGTTCATAACCCCTTCATGTGAGCTACCTGGCATATCCTCAATAAGAGCACATAACCTCAAAGAGTAATATAACCTCATAAAGAGTAGCATAACCTCATAAAGAATGACATAACCTCATAAAGAGTAACATAACCTCATAAAGAGTAACATAACCTCATAAAGAGTAGTATAACCTCATAAAGAGTAATATAACCTCATAAAGAGTAACATAACATTCATACAAGAGGGTGAGGTGTACAACATAGCTCATAACCACTATATGTAGGAATTAGCCTTGCACTAGAGGGTAAAATATGTAACACAGTTCATAACCCCTCCTAGTAGGGATGAGAGAAGTGACAAGTGCATAAACCTTGGCATAAGAATTCAACAACTCATCAACCTATTCAAAAGAAATTAACAACACGAGAGACCAATGATTCGCTTTCAATACTAAAGGTACTTTACATGATTCAGACACATATATTCATTCCTTTCATCCTTATATACATATCTTCCCTTCATATCTTCCCTTTTTATCATCATTTGGACATCACATACATACATCATTTCATCATCACATAATCATCATAATACCATTCAACTTATAAGACATGCATTGGACCTTTAATTCCTCAAGAAACTCTCGCCGGACATTTTATCAAACACTTGGCGGGTATGTAATGGGGGTAAAAGATATGCAATTTAGAGATCAAATCATGCAAGAAAATCCATTGTAAAACCATCAATCAACACATTACAACACCCTCAATACATTTACATCAAAACCTCTTATCAAATCTAACATTAGATCCAAGATTTAGAGCTCAAAACATGCTAAAACAATCATACTTTCATGAACTAAAATCATTGTGCAGTAAATTTCTCAATATACAAGACCCACATGTAAAATTAACTTTATATCATGCAATATTAGTAAAAAGGAGGCTTAGTCACCACGGGTGAAAGGACCTAATGGTTCAACAACACATAACTTAACTTTGCAGAACCCTTGAAAAAGATTGAAAATGGAGACTTGAAGCTTGAATGAGATCTTTGATAAAATCCTTAAGATTGGTCTTCAGTTTGGGACTTGAATTTAGGGTGAAATATGAATCTAAGTGTTTGAGTGAGTATTGGGGAATATTTAGAATGATATGAGGGTGAAATAAGGCTAAGTATAGGTATTTTCAAGTGGGGGAACCCTTAGGACCAAAACTTAAAAGTCTTGGATAGAAGTCAAGAAAAATCGGACAAAAATACGGACTGCTCACAAAAATTTGAATTTCTGCACATACGAGTTCTACAAAAATAGGCATAAATCCTTCATCCGAACTTGTAATAAGGTGAAACCAAGTGCTTGGAAAGATAATTAGAAGAGCTTTAATCTGGTATGTTGTGGGACACCAGTTCTTTGTGTGCTTAGAGATATGCTCCTCTAAAGTTGACCCTCCTAAATCGCATTTTTGCGATTTTTGGATTTTGATACGATTGCTCTGAAATTCAAGTTAAACCTATTTTCCACTGAATTTGACCCTCAGAACAAGAATATGAAGTTGGTTTTTCAAAATAATAAACGAAATGTTAGATATATAAAAATTACGATTTTGGGTACTTCCGAGACACATTTTTGGGTACTTTTTGGGTCGTTTCAATATTTTAATAACAATGCATAGTATAGATTCAGTCTAAAATCAACAATATAAATGAAATTCAAGTAAAGTCATAAGTAAAATTGACATTCAAATCATAATACTGATTACCCATGCTTAGATAAAACATTAAAGAAACAATGCATAATGAAATCTTCATAATACTCATGTAATTCAACATATTAGGGCTTAAATCGACAGTAAAGCATCACCCATACCTCAATTGAATTCATTAAACCATAATTATCAAAATCTACATTTAAAGTAAGCAAAAGTTTCATAAAATTCAAGTGAAAAGTGTTTAGGTCTTCTTGGTTGAAAGAGACCAAGAATCAATCCCATATACCTTAGCTAATAGAGAAGATTCATGAAGAAATTTGATGAAGAAAGAGCCTTCCCTTGATTCCCAATCTTAGTCTTTACAAGAGTTCTTTGAGAGAGTTCTAAAGAGAGTTCAATATAATTCTAAGTTTAGGAGTGAATTTGAATAAGTGAAGATAAATTATAGGTTATTTGGATGTCTATAGGTAGCATAGAAAGTCACAAAACACCCTTCATAAAACCATAATTATGAAAACGCCGTTTATGAAACGAGTAGAAATAATAGCCAGGGGTCTAAAGGAGGGGTATACGGTCTGTGCTAGGGTCTGTAGATCATATGCTTGCTTCATAATCCAATACTAGAAAAAGTTCCACTGACAAAGGTCTAAGACGGTAATCCTATATGTAGAAAAATTCAATGTTGGCACCCATATAGTCCGGTTTCATGATCCATACCAACGCGTACAGATCAAATGCCTCCTCTGTATACCCTCACTTAGAAAAAAATTCTTCACAACAAAGTTCCACAATGGTGGTCAAATACTTAACAAAATTTCACTTCGACACTTATAGAAAGGCCTCACGGACCGTATGGTGCATGAAGCACCACACGTTCCATGAGAGGGTCCATGTGAAATTCCATGGCTACAAAATGTAGATTTTCAAGGCCAAGGTTACCATATGGTCCACCACACGGACCATGAAGCCTTATATAGACCGTGTGGGTCCATGTGTGGTATGCCTTAGTCTCAAACATCCACATTAAGGCTAACACTTCCCAGACAAGGCCAAGGGCCACTTGAAGTAGCCTCCACAGGGTCCGTATAGCCTAACACAGACCATGAAGGCTTCCATGAAGCATCACCTTGGTCCAAAACATTTAGAAACCAAAATTCCAAGCTCTATTAAGGTTGTATAAAGTTCGGGTCCTTACATCATCTCCCCTTTGGAGACATTCATCCTCGAATGTGCTAAAACAAGGCTTGACAAACTTGAGTTAGAGCATGAAACATCAAAACATAGAATACAATGTATATTGCATCATTTGAAAATTATAAAGTCATTAAAACTCATATCAAAACTTATTCAAATCATTCAAAACATCATACAAATCATTTTTGTGCACATGTATGCATGTCATGTCGTGAAACTTAAGAGTGAAAGTATTAGGACCACTTTAGGATTGAGTAGATTGGAAAAAATGGGATATTGTTTCATCATGTCTAACTCCACCTCCCATGTACTACTCTCCATATATTGATTTCCCCAAAGTACCTTAATCGAAGCCACATCCTTGTCACAAAGCCGCTTCACTTGCCTATCCAAAATCTCAACTGTAACTTCCTCACAAGAAAAGTTCTCCTCAACCTCAATACCTTCCAAAGGTACAATAGTACTAGAATCATCAACCAACTTCCTCAATATAGACACATAGAGATACGGGTGAATAGAACCTAAATCTGGAGGCAAATCCAACCTCTAAGCCACATTTCTAATCTGCTCAGTGACCTTATTAGGACCTATATACCGAGGACATAGCTTGACCTTCTTCCCAAAATATATTACACCTTTCATAGGTGAGACTTTCATATGCACCCACTCACTAACATGAAACTCAAGATTCCTCTTCCTAATATTTGAATAGGACTTTTGGCAACTTTGGGCTGTCTTCACCCTCTCTTTAATCAACTTTGCCTTCTCTATGGCCTCAAATACCAAATCCAGGCCAATCAAATCCATCTCTCTAAACTCAAACCACCCCTGCAAAGATCTACATCACCTATCATACGAAGCCTCAAATGGTGTAGCAATGCTAACATAAACGCTAGTGTTATAAGCAAACTCAATGAGTGGAAGATGATCATCCCAATTACCTTTGAATTCTAACACACAAGTCCTCAACATGTCCAAAGTTTGAATTGTCCTTTCAACTTGTCTATCAGTTTGAGGATGAAAGGTGCTACTCAACTTCACCTTAGTACCAAGTCCTCTTTGAAATAACCTCCAAAAATATGAAGTAAATTGGATGCCATGATTTGACATGATAGAGCTAGGCACAACATGCAACCTTATCAACTCTTGGATGTACAACCTTACATGATCTTTGACATAAAAGGTAGCCTTGACTAGTAGGAAATGAGTAAACTTAGTTACCCAGTACATAATAACCCAAATTGAGTCAAATTACCTTCGGGTTCGAGGCAAACCAACCACAAAATCCATGTTACATCTTCCAACTTCTAAGTACAAATTTCAATATCTTAAGCCAAACCATCAGGTATTTGGTGCTCTACCTTCACTTGTTTACAATTAGGACAATGGACACAAACTTGGGTATATCCTTCTTCATACCATGCCACCAATACACTTCCCTCAAATCTCGATACATCTTAGTGGATCTCGGGTGAATACAATAATAAGAGTTATAGGCTTCACTCATGATCACCCTCCTAAGATTCTCCACATCCGGAACATATAACTGATCTTGATATCAAAACACACTATCTCCCCCTTGGGAGAAGACCTCTATCTTCTTTTCGGCAACTAACTTCTTCAACTCAACCAATGATAGATCTAGATCTTTCTTAGACTTAAAATCAACAACTACAGAAGATCTGGCCCTATTCTGAACATGAATACCACCATTATTAGAGTTCGGCCAACTTAACACCCAACTTAGGCAAATGCTGGACATCCTTTACCAACTCCTTCTTTCCTTTATCAACATGAGCCACATTTCCCATAGATAGCCTATTAAGAGCATGGCTACAACATTTGTCTTGATGAGATGATATTGTATACTCATGTTATAATCCTTAAAGAGTTCCAACTATCTCCTTTGCCTCAAGTTAAGATTTGCTTGAGTGAACGCATATTGTAAACTCTTGTGGTCGATGAAAACATCAACATGCACCTTATACGAGTAGTGTCTCTAAATCTTCAATGCAAACACCATCGTTAAGTCAAGGTCATGAGTTGGGTAATTAAGCTCATGCACCTTCAATTGCCTTGATGCATAAGATATCACCTTACTATATGTCATAAGCACACATCCCAATCTAATCCAAAAAGTATCATAATACACCATAAACCCATCTAAGTCATCCGGTAGAGTCAAAACAGGAGCCTATGTAAGATGATCTTTCAAAGTCTAAAAGCTCTTCTCACATTCATTCAACCACACAAACTTGGCCTTCTTTTGAGTCAACTTGGTCAATCTAGATGAAATAGATGAGAAACCCTTAACAAATTTTTTATAATAACCAGTTGACCCAAGAAACCTTTGAATATCTGAAGGAGTCAATGATCTAGGCCAATATTTCATGACCTCAGTCTTCTTTGAGTCAACCTGAATACTATCACCAGACACCACATGACCAGGAAAAGCTACCTCACCTAACCAAAACTCACGCTTCCTAAACTTAGCATACAACTTGTTCTCCCTCAAAGTTTGAAGAACCAACCTAAAATGATCCATATGCTCTTGCTCACTTTGGGAATAAATAAAGATATCATTGATGAAAACTTTTAGAACCCGTAACTTAACTTAGACCATGAAAGTCATTATTTGGTTCGATTTAATAAAGTTTGGGACCGAATGCAAAATTTCTTCTAAGTTTGGTCCTTAAGGATAATTTGAGCCGGGGTCAAAATGTATATGTAAGCTTTTGACTGGTCCAAGTGGTATACTTGTTGTCTATATATACAAGCATGTATCTTGTACAAGATCAACAAGTTTTATACTTAGCCATATTTGAAGAACAAAAATATTGAGCAAAACTGTAGACCCTCTTGGGTGCTACAGTGAATTCAAAAAAATTCATTTTTATCGTGTTTTTGATTATTTGATGCTTTAAGCTCAGTATATTGAATCCCCTAAGTAGCATGGTAGCGTTGGTTAGTCAAGAAAACACGTAGTTTAGCGGCTACGAAGGATTTGGGTGTAGTGAAAGATTGAAAGGTATGCTAATTTTTAGCTTTGTTTATGTTAATTAAAGGTTGTGAAGGTGTTAGGAATGTGTTAAAATGAAGGTAAAACGCGAA
>JAOTQJ010173030.1:9518-24816 GCA_025642045.1 Solanum sejunctum | reverse complement strand
GCCATTTTGCTTTATTCCATCATACTCCAAGGCCAAAAAACAGTCAATCTTTGGCTCCATCCGAGATTGATGGAAAAGATAGACGGGAAACATTTCTTAAAATATCTCATAGCCTCTTACTCATAGTTGTGGTGCATAACACAACTGTGAATAAGACATTAATCGATGCGGTATGTTAGATGCGGAGGACAATTAATAACATAGTGCTCTGATACCAAGTTTGTCATATCCCAAGCTTAAGACCTAGACGTGACACAGTGCATACGGAAACTGAAGGAATCCAAGCAAGCCTCTTAATATATCATTACATATCCTTGGTCGTAGAAGCAATAAAATAGCAATACAAATAGTAAATTGGGATAAACGAAGCTAAGGGACATCTTTCACATCATAAATTATCAAAAGAGTTAGGAGAGTCAAGGCTTATAGCATCATTACATAACTTATCCAACAACATCTCTAAACATAGAACATAGTAGGGGCAAAGAGAAGCAACCGGGCTCACCCTATAGTCAAAGCATACAATATAGAAAAGAGAGTTTGTACATAGAATAAATTAAGAGAACCTTACATACCTCGTTGTATGACCTCGCTATTACCTCAAGATAACCTTCTATTCCTCCAAATATTTATATACAATAAGGTAGGTGATAAAACTTGCATTATCAGCCAATAAATACATCTTGGCAGCCCAATTTCATAAAGAAAACACACACGGATAGCAAGCGGATAATTATTAACCCGAGCATATTCTTTCAACCTTTCTGCCCCTAATCATTTTTTCTAATACACATTGTCATATACACATCATGTGTAGCCTCTTTTACTTCAATAATAGCCTTATAATAGTCCACAAAGCACAGGACACAACAAATCTATGCAACATACAAATAGGCGGCATAACATTATGTCCCTTTGCTACATTACAACGTTGACGATTTCAAACATTTACCAACATCAACTAAACTGTTCCCACAAAATTTATTTATAAAAATAATCCTAAAATAGTTCAGAAATAGTCCTCAAAATAAGTAGAGGACTTGCGACCATAGTCCTCAATCAATCAACCCACAAATTTAAATTACGAGCACAATTATGATATCACACAATAACTTACTTTCATGGACTATAAAAATGGTGCAATAGCTTAGTTATATCACTAACAAATTATACTTTCTTAAAAACATAAGTCTTACTTTATAATTCGTCCAACCAAAAGAGAAAATCCTCTTAAATAACAATAAAATTTCACAACAATCCTTAGGACACATGTTGTCCAAATTTCTAGCACAAACATACTAGAATATACTTCTTTTTTTCATAGAAAACCATAGAAACACATATGTAAACTTACTTACCACTACCTTCAAGGTGTAGGGATTCTCCAAGAACCCTAGAAGTCCCCTTGTGGCTGGTTTGCTAGGTTAAGAAAGTGTAGAGAGAAGGTTTGTGAAAGCTGAAATTTTTCCAAGTCTAAGAATGACTTAAAGGTGCTATATGTAAGCCCTTTTAAAGGGGATTTTGGCTAACTTTCTTGTGTGGTTTAAGCCTTGTATTATTAATGTGGTAATGCAGAAGCTTGGCCATTTCACTTGTGCCTAATTGGGTTCAAATTGGTTGGGCCTTGGTTGCCCATTTTTCCATCTTTCGTTTAGTTAGTTTTGGCCCAAATTATCAAAGAAATTGTGATGTCTTTGGGATCTTTTAATATCATTCTTGGGATAAAAATATATTCCATATGTGATCCTAAAACATGGTCCAAATGTACACCCTTAACATGGACTTTATTCATAATCGGACTTGAACAAGTTCGACCTCGGGCCTCAACTCCGTTTAGCTAGCAATTTAAGCTAAATAAGTAGGTGACTTACCTGCTAGCTTCTTAAGTCCTACAAGCACCTCAATTATCTTACTTCATTTAAGTCCATGATCTACTCAATTTGACACAAAACATGTATACACTTGACTCTCTTAAGCATTAGACGCACATATCCCCCCTATAACATGAAATTCGAGCACTTTTAAAAATAGGCACTAATTTGATCAAACCATATCATATTTCATTTGCATTGTACTAGTATTGTAAGATGTGGGGTGTTACAAATAAAACAGGTAACTTTTTAACATTGGTCCGTGTCCCAGCTGTGTCTTGACACTTGATAAGGAAAATTTTGAAATTTGAAATTGTGATTCGTTTGCTCTAAAATTAGGTTTAAACCCATTTCCTACTCTATTTTTCCCCCTGATCAAGAATACGAAGTTGGATTTTTGATATCATGCACGCATTTTGAGATATATAAAAATTACAATTTCAAGCACTTTTGAGGCACATTTTCGGGCACTTTTTTGGGCTCGTTTCAATCAATATAGCATGCATGATCAATGCTTGAAGTAAAACATGCTTGTAAATCATATAACTTGTATCGAACATAACACGTGGGTAGGAAGAGACCATAATCACCATAGACCAAGAAACTGCTGCTTGGAATCAAAGGTATGCCACCCCTTGGAAGGTGATTGAGGTATCCACCCCTCAATAAGGTGATTGGGCATGTCACCTCCTAACAAGGTGATCGAAGTATCCATCGCTCAACATAGTGATTGGGCATGTCACCCCTCAACAAGGTGGTCAAGGTATCCATCCCTTAACATTGTGATTTAGCATATCATCCCCAAACCAGATGGTTGAGGTATGCACCCCTCAATATAGTGATTGGGCATGTCACCTCCCAACAAGTTGGTCAAGGTATCCATCCCTCAACATGGTGATAGAGCATGTGTCCCCCCCAACAAGGTGCTTGAGGTATGTCACCCCCTCAACAAGGTGATTGGGCATGTCACCCCCCAACAGGGTGTGGTCTACTTGTAACACTATAGATACTTTTCATAAATTTAATGTATACATGTAAGCCCTTAATCATCATAAAATCACTTGACTTATAACTCACGTAATAGATCATCAATAACTTGAGAATCCTTGTTAAGACATTTTATCAAACATTTGGTGGGTGTGTAATGCTAGTTCAAAACCATGCAATTCAAGAATCAAATAATATGAGAAAACTCAATGTAAATCAACCCACTGACATATAGTAAAACCCCCATGTATGATACCTTGAATCCATCATCAAATCTCATAATAGATCATAGTTTCATAGCTCAAAACATGCATAGTCTCAATAAACAAAATTAATTCATAGTATAAGCTTGGAATAGATAATCACGCATAATCAATTAACATTTCATAAAACTCCAACATAATTCAAAATCAAAATCCATAATAAGAGATACCCATAGATGATACAACTTGAAAACATGCAATTTTCATAAAAGGGAAGATGGGGCTCCATGGGTGAAAAGACCCAATGGATGAAACTCACATACCTCAAACTTTGGTTTTCTTGAGTTGAGCTTGAAGAAAACTTGGAACTTGAAGAGAATCCTTGAGTTCCAAAGTTAGGCTTGAAACCCTTGAAATTTGAATGAAATATTTGGTTAGGTCTTGGAGAGGTTAAGTGTGGATACTTTGCTTTTCATATATTCCTTATCTTCTCATTTGGCTTTTTCAATGAATTGATTTCTCCACAGGACTTTGACTGAGCTATCTCCTTGGTTCTCAACTTGCGAATCTGACGATCAAGGATTTGGATTGGAATTTCTTCGTAGGCCAGGCTATCATTTACTACAATGCTCTCCACAGGGATTACCAAGTTAGCCCAAGCATTTCTTCAACATCGGCATATGGAACACTGGATGGATTCCGTCTAACTTGGAAGGAAACTCTAATTCATAATCAACCTTCCCAATCCTCTTCAAGGTCCAATATAACATGAACTCAATTCCCCCTTCTTCTAGAATCTCATGACACCTTTCACAGGTGACACTTTCAAGTGCACATAATCGTTTACCTCAAACTCTAAATCTCTCCTCCTCACATAGGTGTAGGATTTCTGCCAACTCTGTGCAGTTTTCAATCATTGTTTATGTCATGACCCAAGCTTAGGTCCTAGACATGACATGATGTATGGGGAACCAGAGGGAACCCCAAGCAAGCCTCTTAGAATATCATTACACATCCTTGGTCATGGAAGCAATAAAATACAACAAAAATGGTAAATAAGGACAATGGGGCTAAGGGGGAACCTTCATAACATAAAAATCAAAACACAAGAGAATCAAAGCTCATATATAGATGCATATCATATCCAACAACACCTCTCTATATAGATAAGAGCTAGGGCCAAAACAAACAACTGGGCTCACCCTTATAGTCAATACATAATAAGAAGATAGTCTTTGTACATAGCATAAGATCATAAATATTGTCCCCAGAATGGAGGACTCACCAAAAAGCTTGAGGGATATAGTACTAGCGATATGGACGAAGATACTCAAGTGGGGATCTGGTTCCTACATGGTGACATCATATAGGCATAGAGCATGCGTTAGTACATTTGAATGTACTAAGTATGTAGGATGCAATACAGTAAGAAATAGGCACCATAAGGAAAATGCATAACGTAGATGATGAATAAACTTATAGTAATTTGGCATGTATGAATGATGCTTCAAATAAAATCATGCTTATATATATAGAACAAAATACAAGTGTAAGGAGTGATCACTATTAGAGCAATCCAAGGCCTACCATCTTCTTGGAGAGCCGCATGAGGTACAAACCCCTTCATGAGGTTGATGAGATACAAACCCCCCAACAAGGCTATCAAGGTACAAACCCCTTTACAAGGTTGCACGTGCCTGCCAACTCCCGAGCGAGGCGATCCAGGTATAAACCCCTCAATAAGGTTACCCAAGCCTACATCCTCCCGAGTTTCAGGCCTGGTCATCCCAACACTATAGAGATAAGAGCATATAAATACATTTCTATTTTCATTATCATTATATACATATATTCCTTTCATCATCATAAAGTCATTCAACTCATAAGACATGCATTCGACCTTCAATTCCTCAAGAAATCATAATTTGGACATTTTATCAAACACTTGGCGGGTGTGTAGTGCTTGTGTAAAACCATGCAATTCAAGAGTGAATTCATGTTAAACAATTCAATGTAAAACCATCAATAGATTCTTGGTAACACCCTTAAGCAATATATATCAAAATCCTTCATCAAATCTCTTAATAGATCTTGGTTTCATATCTCAAAACATGCTAAAACAATCACAATTTCATAAAACCCAACATAGTGTGTAGTGAAATTCAGAATAGATAAGACCTACGAGTAAATCAACCTTAAATCATATAATTTTGAGAAAAAGAGAGTTTGGGTATCAAGAGTGAAAGGAACCCATGAAAGAAATCCACATACCTTAGCTTTGGAGAATAGTTGATGAAGATTGGAGATAGAGACTTGAAGATTAAATAAGAACCTTGATATCGAATGAGTTTTGAGACTTGAATTTAGGAGTAAAATATTTGGTTAAGCGTTTGAATGAATATTGGGGAATGTTTAGAATTATATGAGGGTAAAATATGGCTAAGCATAGATATTTTCACATTTGAGAATACTTAGGCCCAAGACTCAAAATCCTTGGATCGAACTTGGAAAATTGTCCAAAAATAACACTGTAGCATGCCATTGGAGCGTTGCACCAGAGGTGCGAATTCTCACTCGAAATCACATTTTTATTATTTTCTCATTTTGTTACGATTGTTCTTAAATTGGTGTTAGACCCATCCCCCACTCGATTTGACCCCCTAAAAAAGAATATGATGGCGAATTTTCGATATCGCGCACAAATTTTTAGATATATGAAAATTATAATTTCGGGCACTTTCGAGACACATTTTCGGGCACTTTTTGGGATCATTTCAGTATCTTACCCTTGGGAACATTCATATTTGTCAAAGAGACCTATATGAGAGACATAAATATGATAATTTCAACCCACATATGGATGCAACAACTCACTTAAACATCATCTAAAAAATATCATCATAAGTGTAGAATTATAATGAACTTGTCAATTTAAACATTAATGTATGCAATGACATGAGGGCTGAACTTAAGACTTGAGATAATATAGAGGACTTAAATCAATACCTTAGGCTAGAGTGAGTGGAATAATTAAGGATATTATTTTTACATGTCCGCTTCGGCCTCCCAAGTAGCACTTTCAACTTGTTGATTCCTCAAAAGGACCTTAATGGAATATGCATCCTTGTTCCTCTACCTCTTTACTTGTCTATCAAAAATCTGAATCGGAACCTCTTCATAGGTCAGATTATCTCCAACGACACCCACCATATCAAGAGGTATAATAGCATTAGGGTCACCCACACACTTCCTCAACATAAACACATGAAAAATTAGACAAACCAATTTTTTTTCACTAGGCAAATCCAATTCATAGGACACCTTACGAATCCTTATCATCATCCTATAAGGACCCACATATCTATGGGTTTAACTTACCCTTCTTACCAAAACAGACTACACCCTTCATGGGTGACACCTTCAAGTAGACCCAATCACCAATCTTAAATTCAAGATCCCTTCTCCTCACGTCAGCATAGGACTTTTGGCGACTTTGGGCCATCTTCAACCTTTCTCTAATCATCTTAACCTTCTAAAGAGCCTCCAAAACCAGATATGGTGCCTACAAGGCCACCTCTCCAACCTCAAAATGGGCCATACCAATGCTAAAATAATAGCTATTGTTATATGCAAACTCAATCAGGGGAAGATGATCATCCTGACAATCCTTATGCTCCAATACACAAGCCCTAATCATATCCTCAAGTGTTTGGATAGTCCTTCTAAGAGACACATCTTTCTTTTTTACAAACAACACCGGTCCACCCCAAGGGGAATGGCTACGCCTTATAAAACACTTCTCCAACAAGTCCCTTAATTACTCCTTTAACTCCTTCAACCCCGTCAGGGCCATACAGTAAGGGGGAATAGATATGGATTGAGTATGAGGAAGGAGGTCTATACCAAAGTCTATTTCTCTTTGGGGAGGAACAGTAGGAATGTCATTCGGAAAGACATCAAGAAACTCATTCAAAACCAAAACCGACTCTATGGGAAGGACTTTGGACTTCACATCCCTAACTCTCACAAGATGATAAAGGCACCCCTTAGAGATTAACTTACGAGCATTAATGCAAGAGATGAACATATCCTTGACCACCACATCATGACTCTCCTACTCAAGGACAGGTTCATTTGGAAATTGGAATTTGACCATATGGATTCTACAATCAATAGAGGCATAGTATGTATACAACCAATCCATCCCAAAAATGACATCAAAATCAACCATATCTAACTCCATAAGATCACAAGGAAATACTTTATACAAGACGCAAATGGAAAAATTTCTATAGACCGTTCTAGCAAAAATAGATGCACTAATAGGAGTAGACACCTCATATTACTCATGGAACAATTTGGGATCAACATGGAACTTTTTGGTAACAAAAGAAATAGTGGCACTCAGATCAATCAATGCATACACATCAAAATCAAAGTTTTTTAACATACTAGTGACGACATCTAGCACCTCATCAACCCCTTGCCTCCCATGCAAAGCATAAAATTGATTGTGCCTTCGAGCATCACCTTGTTGTCCACCTTTCCTCAAAGGAACTGCATTAGCACCTTATGGATGAACCTCCTTACCCTTGTTGCGATTTTGAGGGCAATCCATCACGTTATGTCCAACTTCCCCAAAACCAGAACAAGCATTGGTATCCTTCAAGTATGGGCCACTATGACCTTTATAACATTTTGGACATCCACCATTAGGAACCACACCCATAACAGCTTAGGCCTGTGGAAAATAATTGGCAACCTTCTTATTAGATGCATGAGAAGACCCTTGGCCTTAATGGAACTGGCCACCCTTTTGGGAGTTACCATCAAAATGGGCCATCTTAGCCTTATGATCCCTCATCTTCCTCAACTTCTCCTCTTCCATTTATTCAGTATAGTTCATTAAATAGGATAAGTCTATGTCACTAATCAACGTGGTGAACCGGCATTCCTCACTCACCAAGTCGGAGATACCTATCACAAATTTGTTCATTCTAGACCTTGAGTCTGCAACCAAGTAGGGAGCATATTTAGAAAGTTGAGTAAACTTGAGGGCAAACTCCCTCACACTCAAAGATCCTTGTCTTAGATTCACAAATTCTACCAATTTAGCTTCCTTAAGTTTAAGAGGGGAGAACTAATTAAGGAAAGCCACCTGAACTCTTTCCAAAGCACCATATAGTTGACTCCCTTCTCTTCCTTCCATTGATTATACCATATTTGTGCCACCCTTTTGTGTTGGTAGGCCGCCAACTCTACCTTATCTTCTAACCTCTAACCCATGATAGCTAATACCTTGTAGATCTCACCAATGAACTCTTAAGGGTCTTCATCTACCTTTGACCCAGAGAATTCCTGGGATTCATGCTCATGAGGTCTCTTACCCGAGAAGTCAATATAGGAGCATGATTGCTTGACTTGGTTAGCCACAACTTGTGCAAGTGAAGTGACAACATCTCAGAGCTCTCCATTATCTGGTTGCTCTTTGGGTGTATAGGCTCTTCTTCCTCTCATGTTAGGCATGATTTAGTATAGCAAAGAACAACCATTAGGGTGGTAATCTTATTTTAACTCCATAGCATGACTTAGAACATAAAGAAGGGAAATATTTCCTAAGCAGCCTCATAACCTCTTACTTATAGTTGTGGTGCATAACATAACCATGAATAAGACTCTAATTAAGATAGTTAATTGGACTACGAGGATCTAACAACCTATGCTCTGTTACCAAGTTTGTTACAACCCAAGCCTAGGGCCTAGACATGATACGGTGCATGGAGAACTCGAGGGAACCCCAAGCAAGCCTCTTAAAATATCATTACACATCCTTGGTCGCGAAGCAATGAAATACAACAAGAAATGGTAAATAAGGTCAACGGGGATAAGGCTCAACCTTCATAACATAAACATCAAGAAATAAGAGAATCAAGGCTCATAGCATAGATACATTTTATGTCCAACAACACCTCTACTATATAGATGAGAGCGGGTGCCAAGACAAATAATTGGGCTCACTATCATAGTCAATATATTAATATAGAAGAAAGATAGTCTAAGTACATAGCATAAGATCATAAACATCATCCCCCGAATAGAGGACTCACCAACAAGCTTGAGGGATATAGTACTAGCCATATAGAGGAAGATAATCAAATGGAGCTCCGGTTCCTATATGGTGATATCATGTAGGCATAAAGTATACATTAGTATGTTTGAATATACTAAGTATGTAGGATTTAATGCAACAAAAGATATGCACCTTAAGCAAAATTCATAACATAGGCAAAGAATAAACTTATAGCAATATGGCATGAATGAATGATGCTTGAAATATAATGATGCTTATATATATGGAACATAATACAAGTGTAAGGAGTGACAACTATTAGGACAATCCAAGGCATACAACCTCCTTGGAGAGGCGCATGATGTACAAACCCCTTCATGAGATTGATGAGGTACAAACCCCCCAACAAGGTGAGCTACAAACCCTCCAACAAGGTTGATGAGCTACAAACCCCCCAACATGGTTATCAAGGTACAAATCCCTTGACAAGGTTGCATGGGCCTACCACCTTCCAAGCGAGATGATCGAGGTACAAGCCCCTCAACAAGGTTATGTGGGCATACAACCTCCCAATTGAGCTTGGCCATCCCTAACACTATAGAGATAAGATCATATACATACATTCCTTTCATCATCATTGTAGACATACATTCCTTTTATTATCATAAAGTTATTCCACTCATAAGACATGCATTGGACCTTCAATTGCTCACGAAATTATAATCCGAACATTTTATCAAACACTTGATGGGTCTGTAGTGCTAGTGTAAATTCTGTAGTGCTAGTAAAAAACCATGCAATTCAAGAGTGAAATCATGCTAAAAAATTTAGTGTAAAATGATCAATAGATTCTTGGTAACACCCTCAAGCAATATACATCAAAACCCTTAATCAATTCTCTCAATAGATCTTTGTTTCATAGATCAAAACATGCTAAAAAAGTCATAATTTCATAAACCCCAACATAGTGTGTAGTGAAATTCAGAATAGATAAGGCCCATTAGTAAATCAATCTTAAATCACGTAATTTTGAGTAAAAGAGAGCTTGGGTATCATGGGTGAAAGGAAATCAGGAAAAAATCCACATACCTTAAATTTGGAGAATAGTTGATGAAGATTGGAGATAGAGACTTAAAGCTTGAATTAGAACCTTAATATCCGGGTAAGTTTTGAGACTTGTATTTAGGAGTAAATTATTTGACTAAGTGTTTGAATGAACATTGGGGAATGTGTAGAATGATATGAGGGTGAAATATGGCTAAGTATAGATATTTTCATATTTGGGAACACTTAGACCCAAGACTCAAAAGCCTTGGACAGAACTTGGAAATCTACCCAAAAGTAACACTGCGGCGCACCCTTTGCGCGTCATGCCAAGGGCGTGAATACATACTATAAATTGCATTTTTCCAATTTTCAAAATTTTGCTACGATTGCTCTTAAATCAGGGTTATACCCATTCCCCATTCAATTTAACCCCTTGAACAAGAATATGAAGTCAAATTTTTGATATTGCGTACAAATTTTGAGATATATGAAAATTATGATTCTGGCACTTGTAAGGCTCATTTTAGGGAACTTTTAGGGGTCATTTCACTTTAATGACCTTAACCTTCTCCATTAATTGGTGGAAAAGATCAATCCCTATCAACTTCGCTTCTCCAACTCAAACCACCCAATTGGTGGTCTATATCTCCTCTCATATAATGCTTCATAGAGAACCATTGGATGCTTGCATAGTAACTGTTATTATATGCATATTCAATCAATGGTAGGTGATCATCCCAATTTTTCTTGAAATAAAGAACAAAAGTTCATAACATATCCTCTAACGTCTCAATTATACGCTTTGCCTGACCATCTGTCCGTGGATGAAAGGTTGTACTCAAATTTACTTCGTACCCAATCCTTTCTGAAAGATCTCCAAAATTGGGAGGTGAATTGAGCTTCTCTGTCCAAGATAATGGACAAGGGAACACCATGCAACCTCATAATCTCTTGTATATACAACTAGGCATACTCCTCCGCAATGTTAATTATCTTAACTTCTAAAAAGTGAGCCGATTTGGTCATCCTATCCACAATCACCCATATCGAATCATACTGCTTTTAAGATCTCGATAGAATAGTAATGAAGTCCATATTGATCATCACTCACTTCCATTTTGGAATCTCAAAGTTCTGATCTAATCCACATTGCCTTTGATGCTCAACTTTTACTTACTGATAATTCAGGCAATTTGAGACGAACTCGATAATATCCCTCTTCATTCCACTCCACCAATAGACTTCTCTCAAGTCATGGTACATCTTAGTAGAGACAGGATGAACAGAATATCTAGTGATGTGAGCTTTAACCATGATTCTATCTTGAATACGATCAATATCTGGAATGCATAATCTATTCTAGTATCTCAATACCCTATCTCCCCTATTGGAGAAGACCATCACTTTTTGTTCATGGACAACCTCCTTCAATTGGAGTATGACAGGCTCTCGATCTTGCTTTTGTTTCACCTCTACCACCAATGATAAAGAAGACCCATTCTGAACGTTAACTCCCCCCTCATCATTCTCCTCATGTTGAAACCCGAATCGAGCTAGTCGATGCACTTCTTTAGCGAGTTCCTTTTTTCCTTCCTCTACATGGGTTGTGATACCCATTGACTATCTGCTAAGAGTGTCAATGACAATGTTAGCTTTACCTGGATGATAAGAATGCTCATATCATAATCTTTGAGAAACTCCAACTATCTTCTCTGTCGCAGGTTTAGCTCTTTCTGGCTGAAGACATACTGCAAGCTCTTATGGTTAATAAACACATCCACATACACTTCATACAAGTAGTGGTGCCACATTTTAAGTGCAAACGCCATTGTTGCCAACTCAAGATCATGACTTGGATAGTTCCTCTCATGAACCTTAAGTTGTCTAAAAGCATAGGCTATCACCTTCCCCCTATGCATCAGCACACATCCCAATCCAACTCTCAAACCATCACAATAGATCACAAAGTCCTTTGTTCCATCAGGCAAGCTTAGAACTAGTGTAGTATTTAGTCTAGTCTTCAACACTTGGAACCTTTTCTCATATTCATCGGACCACTGAAACTTGACCTATTTCTGAGTCAATTTAGTCAATGGTGCGGACAAAGAAGAAAATCCCTCAACAATCTGCGGGAGTAGCCTGCCAATCCTAAGAAGCTCCTTATATCATTCTGAGAGGTCGGTCTGGACAAATTCTTAACTACTTCAGTGTTTTGAGCATCTACTCGAATACCATCATCGGAGACAAACCGCTTTAGTCTTCTGAGCATCTACTCGAATACCATCACCAGAGATAATATGGCCTAGGAAAGCACTGACTTAAGCTGAAATTCACATTTTGAGAATTTTGCATATAACTCATGGTCCTTATGTGTTTAGAGGAAAATTCTAAGATGATTTGCATATTACTCTTCATCTCTCGAATACACTAAAATATCATCGATAAACACAGTCACAAACATATCAATATACTGCCTAAACACCCTATTCATCAAATCCATGAAGGTTGTAGGTGCATACATCAACCTAAATTACATAAATAAGAACTCAAAATGGCTATATCTATTCCTAAAAGCTATCTTTGGAATATCACATTCGCTCACTTTCAACTAATGATAGTGAGATCTGAGGTCTATCTTTGAGAAACAAAAGGTACCCTAAAGCTGGTTAAACAAATCATCTATCCTTGGGAGAGGGTATTTCTTCTTTATTGTGACCTTGTTCAGTTGCCTATAGTCAATACACATTTTGAGAGACCCATCTTTCTTCCACACAAATAGGACAGGTGCACCCCAAGGAGAAACACTCGGCCTTATAAATCCCTTCTCTAACAAATCTTTCAATTGTTCTTTCAATTATTTAAACTCAGCGGGGGCCATTTTATAAGGCAGAATTGATATAGGATGGGTATCGGGAAGAACATTAATCCCAAAGTCAATCTCCCTATTAGGAGGGACTCCAGGTAGATCCGCAGGAAAAACTTTCGAAAACTCATTCACAATCGGGACTGACTCAAAAGTAGGAGGCTCAATATCATCATATTTAACTCTCATAAGGTGGTACATACAACCCTTAGCAATCATCTTTCTGGCTTTAATATATAATATAAACTTTCCTTTAGATGCTACGGAATCACCCTTCCACTCTAAAATTGGTTTATTCAAAAATTGGAACATAATGGTTTGGGCTCTACAATCACGGAGACATAACAGGCATAGAGCCAATTAATGCCAAGGATCAAATCAAAATCAGTCATATCTAACTCAATTAGATCAATGATGGTATCCCTATGATAGATAGACACTACACAAGCTCTATAGACTCTCTCAGCTCAAATGGACTCACCCACAGGAGTAGAAACATCAAAGGGTTCAAGAAGACTCTGAAGGATTCTATTAAATCTATCGGCCATATAAGAAGTTACAAAAGATAATGTGGCACCACAATCCATCAAAACATAGTAATCAATAGAAAAGACTTGAATTATACCCTTCACAACATCTGGGGAGTTCTCTTGATCATGTTGACTAACCATGGCATACAAATCGTTTGTAGCTCTGCTTGGGCCTGACGTAATACCTCTCCGATTTCCCTTAGCTGGCAGGGCTAGTGTAGAAGATTGAACTGGGTCATCCCACAATGGACAATCTCTCTGATAGTGACTTGCTTGGCCACACTTGTAGCATACATCACTCCCCTTGCAGCATTTACCCATGTGTAACTTACCACATGTACCATATGGTGTTTTATTTTGTGAACTTTGAGCCACACTAGCTTATGACTGAGACCCACGGGCTATAACATTCTAGGACCTCTAATTATTTCTGACTCTAGGTGCAGGTGCACTAGCAGATGGTAGTGCTAGAAATCAGCTATGATTGCCTTTCTTCTCAACCTTATGGCTAGATGTTTTAGCTTTCTTGCTTCTAAACTCCTCTCTATCATGTTGCCTCTCCTCATCAAATTGTTGTACAAAGGTCATAAATCTCCCAATGTCTATATCACTCCCTAGCATTGCTTCACTTCCATCTCTCGTTGGCCTTCTATTTAACCCATAAACATATATTCCCATCCTCCCCCTTATATAAACAACCATGTCTGGAGCATAGCGAGGCAGTTGTGTAAACTTTAGCCCATACTCTTACACAGTCATAGAGCCCTGCTTGAAGTTCAAGAACTCTCTTACCTTTTCCACACTTCGCTCCCTTGGGAAGAGTTGCCCCAAGAAAGCTTCCTCGAACATAGCCCAAGTCAGCACGAGGGCATCCTGTCCTCTATCTTTCTTCCATTAATCAAACTAAAGTCAGTCCACACCCTTGAGTTTGTAAGCAACCACTTCCACTCTGTCAGCATCAGCCATATTCATCACTTAGAACACTTTCTGAAGCTTCTACACATAGTTCTCAAGATCCTTAGTGAATATATACCCTGTGAACTCAGACAGATTAATCCTATAGAATTCCCAGACTCTGAAAGTGTCATGGGTATCATGATGACCATCTCCTTATGTCATAGCAGGTGTTGTGATAGTCTGGGCTAGAGTTTAAATAGCCTAGTGCAGCTCAGCATTTGAGACCTCATCTTATGGGGGCTGTGCAACAGGGACAACCTATTTAACGGGCTCCTCATGTTCTTGAGGATTAGGTGGGTTAACATCCTGCCTAGCGGGACATCCTCTAGCTCTGATTGATCTTTTGGGAGGCATGATCACAATTTTGCAATGCGCAAAGCACAAAGTAGAATAGAACTTTTACAAAGCATAACTCAATAGAACGATTTAGAACATGAATAAAGAGAAACAATTCCTAATGTCCTATAGCTGCTTGCTTATCAAGCATCATCGACAACACACACATAAACAAGACTCTACTAGACACGGCTTCAAAGTCTCCCTAGGACATTTGAACTCATGCATTGATACCAAGTTTTCATACCCTAGGAGGGTACCCAAGACATTGCATGCACACAAAGACTATTGCTAGTCCCCAAGAGAACCACTTCGCCTCATCACAATTATTTAATCAATAAGCTCTACTATCAACGAAAAACATAAAGGATGTAAATGGACACATCTATCAAATATCAATTAATAATACAAATGAAAGTCTAGTAGAAAGAACT
>JAOTQJ010173019.1:0-24822 GCA_025642045.1 Solanum sejunctum | reverse complement strand
AAGAGAATAGTAATCTTAAAGAGTTCAGCCCCAACAAAAATGCAATAATACACTTTAAAATACCATTTTCAAAATCTGAACATAAGTGTAAAATCACCATGAACCTACTCAATGTAAACATGAATGCATGCAAATGACTTAAGGGCTATAATATGAGGTATGCAATAAAAAAAAGAGTATGACATGTTATCATAAGCTTGAATAGAATGAAAGAAGTATGGATATTGCTTTTCCATGCTTTCTCGGACTCCCCGAAAGACACTCTGGACTTGATGATTCTTTCAATGGGCCTTGAGAAGCACCACCTCCTTTGATCAACATTCCACCCTTCCTTCGAATACCTCCACTTGGATCCTCTCTTATGATAACTTGTCCCCCAGAGCACCCACAACCGCTAGGAGTTCTATGTCACTAGAGCCACCAATACATTCCCCTCAACTTAAAAGCATGAAGAATTGGGCAAACCATAACCACATCCCTAGGTTATTCCTCGCTCATTCAACTTACCAACCTCCCTCTACATTCTATAAGGACTCACATTCGTAAACTCATATGTCAACCTTAATCACACATAGCCTACTTTGTACTATAAACCACCATCTCCCCATTGGGAGACAACCTCCACCTTACCCTCTTTCACCAACATCTCCAACTCTAATAAGGTGGAATCAAGGCTTTCTTCAACTAGACCTCTCCAAATAAGAAGACTTGGAATAATCAAGAATAATACACCACCATTTGGCTTAAAAAATGCCCCTTCTGAATTTTAAAATATAATGAACCAGATTCTTAATACCTTCAGCAACATGTCTATTGTGTACATAGATGATGTACTAATATTTTTCGAGGACATAGATTCTCACTTCAATCATATTAACACTTTCTTTAAAATAATTAAAGTCAACAGATTAGTGATAAGTGTTAAAAAGTTGAAAAATTTTCAAACTTCTATCAGATTTCCAGGACACAACCTTTATCAAGGTAGTCACAAACCTATTTGTAGAGTCGTAGAGTTCTCCAGTAAATTTTCTGATGAAATTAAGCCTAAAACCCAACTTCAGAGGTTCTTAGGAAGCCTTTATTATGTAGCAGATTTTATCTCAAACATTAGACAGTTCTGCAAACCTCTCTACAAAAGACTCAAGAAAAACCCAGCACCTTGGAGTGAAGAACAAACTAATAGCGTAAAAAGTTCCAAAGATTAGTTCAAAACCTTCCATGTTTAGGCATAACAAATCCTGAAGCTTTCATGATAGTTGAAACTGATGCCTCAGATATAGTATATGGGAGCATTCTTAAACAAAATTTTAGTCAAGATAGTTGTGAACAACTAGTAAGATTCACCACCAGAGTTTGGAACACAGCCCAGAAAAATTATAGTACTATAAAAAAAAGTACTTTTTATAATACTATGTATCATAAAATTCCAAGATGATTTAATCAATAAAGAGTTTTTTCTTAGAGTAGATTATAAATCTGCTAAAGCAATGTTGCAAAAAGGTGTGAAAAATCTTGTTTCTAATCAAATATTTGCTAGATGGCAAGCTCTCCTGTCTAGCTTTGATTTAAAAATTAAATTTGTCAAAGGAGAAAATAATTCTCTTCCAGATTTCCTAACTAGCGAATTCCTAATAGGGAATGAAGCCAGTAAGACCTAACTCCCCATTCAAAGGAGCCAAAGAAGAAAGGCCCTTAGCAAGGCCTTTTGCCACTTGCCTAGTTTAACTAAGGCCATCTTTTCCCCCTATACCTTCTGCTCAACACTTAAACAATTTTTTGCTATTAGCTGATCTCCCAAAAATTGCAGGACTAGAAGTAGAGTCTAGTTTCAAGATTATTCTGTAAAACAGAATAAAAAGAGTCTTGAGATAAAGATCCCTGAATCTTTTGCACAAGTAGTGGATCCTAGAGTAACCACTCCAAAGTCACCAACGATGCCCACAAAGGACAAGAATTTAAATATATAACTACCAAGGTGATTTCAATCTTAGCCCTGATTAAAGAATATGAAAATTGTAAGGTAATCTACTTGGTTAAACCTTGCTACATTAACAATAGCTATATGAATAGCGAAGAACCATTGTACACTATATTATTCTTTGAAGCAATCTTGATAGACACCGATTCTATTGAAATAGAACACACCTACAATGAGAAAAATCTACAATTTATTCAGTACTCCAAATGCATTATCAAGAAGATCTTATCTCCATCTGAATGACCCATGGATCATTTGCTTACTCCCATACCTTTGAGTATGAATCACAGACCCTAGACTTATAACTGGTATACTTATAAAGATGCCTGATTTAACTTCCTATATGTTAGACCCGTACACACATGGTTTATCAAATGTTACCCAGAGCTAGTAACTACCATCATACCAAGGTGGTTTATGAATGGGGGAAATGCTTTGGAGGAAATTATGAAATCCTTCCTAAACAGTTCTTGCAATGGTTTGAAGAATCTCAACTAAAGCAAGAGATATCAACATTACCAATTTACATTAAAACATACATATTATATTCAAAAAAGAATTTCTTATATTATTAGTTGGAATTTTGCAATAACAGAACTTGAGAGAATCAGGTACATGTCCAAAGAAGTAAAGATCAAAGAATGGGTTCCAAAACCCAAATAGGCAATCTTGAAAAACCAAACACCATCCCAGCTAAGCCTTCCAAGGAAGAACTCAAAAGGAAGCTAAACAAAGCCTTACAAAATATTGATAATCAAGAAGAAACTGCAATAATGTAGCTTATCACTAAAGCAAACTCATTAGAAGAAAGCAACAATGGAGACTTGTGTTCTCTTAAAGGGATGGCCCAAGCCTATCAAGATAACTATTATGAATAGGGAAATGACCTTTGGAAAAAGGAAGAGATTCAAAAAATTAGAATTTCCATTTTATAAAGGACACTCACTATTCCTAAAAGGAATCCAGACAAGGCACTGATCAAAGGCCCACAAACCACTGAACATTATTGATGGAAGACCCACTTTACTTAAAGACAACGTGATCTTATTCTTAAAGCATCCTAAGTGTCAGCAAAATCTCAGCCATCCAAATGAATGCACTAGATGCATTTAGTCTACTTTTAGGATATATATAAGACCCTCTTTTGTACATTAGAAGGAAGATCGAAAATAACCCTTATTTTATTTACACCTTCTCGTATTATAATTTTTCACTTTTCATATTATAATTCTGCTAGTAATTCACCTATTTTCAATGCAAGATTTTAAGCTATTTTAAGTAATCTTTATCCATTACTCTTGTTTATTTTCATTTGAATTTCTTAAATCTTGATCCAGTTTCACTTGGTATCAGGATCAAGATTAAAGAAATTCAAATGAAAATAAATAAAAGGAACGGAGAAGCTTACTTAAAACAGCTTAAAAGCTTGCATTGAAAATAGGTGAATTACAAGGAGAATTACAATAGGACAAGGTCTGAAGAAAATAAGGGTTATTTTCGATCTTCCTTCTAATGTACAAAAGAAGGTCTTATATAGATCCTAAAAGTAGATTAAATGCATCTAGTGCGTTCATTTGGACAGTTGAGATTTTGTCTACACTTAGGATACTTTAAGGATAAGATCATGTGGTCTTTAAGTACAGTGGGTCTTCCATTAATAATGTTGAGTGGTTCGTGGGCCTTCGATCAGTGAATTATCTGGATTCCTTTTAGGAATAGTAAGTGTCCTTTATGAAAAGGAATTTCTGATTCTCTGAATCTCTTCCTTTTCCCAAAGGTCATTTCTCTATTCATAATAGGTATCTTGATAGTCCTGAGCCATCCCTTTAAGGGAACACATGTCTCCATTGTTGCTTTCTTCTGATGAGTTCGCTTCAGTGATAAGCTGCATTATTGTAGTATCTTCTTGAATATCAATATTTTGTAAGTCTTGCTTCAGCTTCCTTTTGAGTTCTTCCTTGGAAGGCTTAGCTGGGCTGGTGCTTGATTTTCTGAGACTGCCTATTTTGGGTTTTGGAACCCATCCTTTGATTTTTACTTCTTTGGATAGATGCTTGATTCTCTCAAGTTCTGATATTGCAAAATTCCAACTAATAATATAAGAAATTCTTTTTTCAATATAATATTTATACATCTTAATATGAACTGGTAATGTTGATATCTCTTGCTTTAGTTGAAAGTCTTCAAACCATTGCAAGAACTGTTCAGGAAGGATTTCGTAATTTTCTCCAAAGCATTTCTACCATTCATAAAACCACCTTGGTATGATGGTAGTTACTAGCTCAGGGCAATATTTGATAAACCATGTATGTTCGGGTCTAACATATAGGAAGTTAAACCAGGCATCTTTATAAGTATTGCAGTTTGTAAGTCTAGGGTCTGTGATTCTTGCTCAAAGGTATGGGAGTAAGCAAATGATCCACGAGCCATTCAAATGGAGATAAGATCTTTTTGATAGTGCATCTAGAGTACTGAATAAATTCTTGTTTTTTCTCACTATAGGTGTGTTCTATTTCAATAGAATCAGTGTCTATCGAATTGCTTCAAAGAATAATATAGTGTACAGTAGTTCTTTGTTTTCCACATAGTTATTGTTGATGTATCAAGGTTTAACCAAGTACATTACCTTACAATTTTCATATTCTTTATCCAGGTCCAAGATTGAAATCACCTTGGTAGTTACACATTCAAATGTTTCGTCCTTTGTGGGCGTCGTTGGTGCCTTCGGAGTGGTTACTTTTGGTCCACTTCTTGTACAAAAGATTCAGGGTTTTTCATCTTATAACTCTTTTATTCTATTTTATAGAAAGATTTTGAGAACTTGACTCTACTTCTGGTCTTGCAATTTTTTGGAGATCGACTAATACCAAAAATTTGATTGTGTGGAGGAGAAGGTAGAGGGGGAAAATATGGCCTTAGTTTAACTACGCTAGTGCCTAAAGGCCTTGCTGAGGGCCTTTCTTCCTTGGCTCCTTTGATTGGGGAGTTAGGTCTTACTGGCTTCATTCCCTATTAGGAATTATCTGGTTAGGAAATCTAAAAGAGAATTGTTTTCTCCTTTGATAAATTTAATTTTAAAATCAAAGCTAGAAAGGAGAACTTGCCATCTAGCAAATATTTGTTTAGAAACAAGATTTTTCACATCCTTTTGCGAAATTTCTTTAGCAGATTTACAATATACTCTAAGCAAAAACTCTTTATTGATTAAGTCATCTTGTAATTTTGTGATGCATAGAACTATAGAAAGTACTTATTTTTTTTACAGTACTATAATTTTTCTAGGCTGAGTTCCAGATTTCGGAGGTGAATCTTACTAGTTTTTCACAACTATCTTGACTAATCTTTTGTTTAAGAATGCTCCGATATCCTATATCTGAGGCATTGGTTTCAACTATCATGAAAGCTTTAGGATTTGATATGCCTAAACATGGATGGTTTTGAACTAATCTTTGACACTTTTTACTCTATTAGTTTGTTCTTCACTCCAAGGTATTGGGTTTTGCTTGAGTCTTTTGTAGAGAGCTTCGCATACCTGTCTAATGTTAGAGATGAAATCCTCTACATAATTAAGGCTTCTTAAGAACCTCTAAAGTTGGGTTTTATCCTTAATTTTATCAGAAAATTTACTAGAGAACTCTATGGCTCTACAAATAGGTTTGTGACTGCCTTGATAAAGGTCGTGTTCTAGAAATCCGATAGAAGTTTGAAAAAGTTTCATCTTTTTAGCACTGATCACTAATCCATTGGCTTTAATTATGTTGTAGAAAGTGTTAAGATGCTTGAAGTGAGAATCTATGCCCTGGAAAAAAATTAGTACATCATCTATGTAAACAATAGACAGGTAGCTAAAGGGATTAAAAATCTGGTTAATTATATTTTGAAATTCAGAAAGGGAACTTTTTTTAAGCCAAAAGGCAAAACATTCCATTCATAGTGTACAAAAGGCACATTGAATGCTATTTTATATTTATCCTTTTCTGTAATTTAGATTTACCAGTATCCAGACTTTATATCAAACTTTCTATAAAGATTTACTCAAGAAGTTCTTTTTAAGAGATCCCTTTTGTTAGAAATCGGATGTCGAATCTATTTAAGGACCGAATTTAGAGATTTGTAGTTGATTACTAACCTGGGAGCTCCTCTTTCCTTTTTTGCGCTGTTATTGACATAAAACCCTGAGCAACTCCAAGGAGAGTTAGAGTGACGAATAGTACCATTTTCTAATAAATGGCTTATTTTCTTTTTACAGATTTTTATCATTTCGTAATTCATCTGAATAGACCTAGCTTTAGTGGGGATGTCTTTCTCATCAAAGCCAGTTATGTAAGGAAGTTCGACTGAATACTTTTTTCTTTCCCAAAATGCATTAGGGTATTCAGAGCAAATTTCTTTCTCAAAAGTATCTTGTAAGGTTTTAATCTTAGTGATCATTCTCGGGGGTTTTAAAATTTGCTTAATTTTCTCAATTTGATTTCTTCCTTTAAAAAGGAAATGTGGCTACAAAGTTGATTTATCTTGAAAATCATTTTTCTTTTATTAATATACTTTATTCGAGAAAAAGAGTTCTTATAAAGGGGAAGAAAACCTTTTGATCATGTATGGTTATATGAATACCGTCAAAGTCATCGATATAAGATTTTAACTGATTAATAAAGGGTAACTCCAGAATAATATCTTCATTGATACTTTTCGTAATTACAAAGTCATTCATAAAGCATATATTGTTATTACAAATATGGTCTATAGAAAGTTTATAATTAATTTTTATTCTTACACCTGTGGCGGAGTACAGACAACTACTTTTTTTTAAGTATTTTAAAGGAATTAACCCTTTAATGATACAGTTACGGTCCGCACTGCTATCGAGAAGGGCCACTTTGCTAAGGATAAGATCTTTTCCTATAACCATTTTAATAGGAATATGTTGACTTAAAGATTTGGTGGTAGATATCAATGGTTTATTTTCCTGATGTGGTTCCTTATATTTCTGTTCTTCTCCAGGGAAATTGGGTTCAACTACATTGTTATCTTTACAGAAAGCAGATTTTCATTTTTCTTCTTCAGAAGAAACATCTCTAAGAGCCTCTTCAGCAAGAGTATTCAACTCTATATTACCAAGTCTTGATTTGATTTCTTTAACTTCTTTTTTGAGGAGATTAACTTCTTCTCTTAATTTAGAGATGGAAAGTTGAGGGGGGTTTTCAAATCGTGATATGATTTTTTTACACTAAAAGGTTCAACGACCTTGGAAGGGCTTTCACTCTAAGAATTAATGATAATCTTTTTAAATTCTAAAAGATACTTTGTTCTGGATTCATCATCTTTAATATGATCTATGATGTCAAAGAGGACATCTTTAGAATCTTCAGAGATTACTTGTATAGTATTTTTGATACAATGACAAAAAATGTCATTGCAAGAGCAATTGTCTCCTGATTAACTTTGATCAGTTTCATAAGCGACATTGATATTTGCTTTGTCGCTGAAATCTTCCTCTGAGAAAGTATATTGGAAGATTCACTATCTTGAAGGATAGAGAAGAGTTTTTCCTTAGTATCTTTGTCAAGATCTAAGAGATTAATGTTCTTCTTTTTCTCAGAATATTTACATTGGTTAGATCGATGGCCCCTTTTTCCACAATCCAACAAATATCTTCTTTAGAAGCTGGTCTTCTCTTTTATAATTTTTTTTCCGCTGATTTTTTTGGATATTTAGTAGACGATTTTCTCCTAGTTTTGTGAGACGATCTTTCTGATAATTTTCTCTCTCTTTTTGATGAAGGTGGCTCCATTTTAGTAAATCCAAAGTCTTGACAAAAACTTCCTAACTCCTTGTTTGAAGATTTTTCATCTTTTTTGAGTTGATTTTTAAGTTTTATATCTGTACATAGCTCTAGGGCAACGGTGTTAATAAAATTGGCAATATCACCATAAGTCATTGACTATACGAGATCTTACTTTCATATCTATCCTTGATCTTGGTTCTTACCTTATCAGCAAAAAGTGGAGGTAGCCCGCTAATAAAGCGTTGTTTCCAAAAATCACTATAGCAGTCAGGTCTAATCATGACTTTAACTAGAAAATTATCTTTATAACATTTAAAGTAAGTTAACTTTGGGCAATATAGATTATTAAGGATTTTTAGACTCCTGTCTTGAAACAGTTTGGCTTCTCCTGCAAATGTTTGGCTATGTGGTAAAGAAGAGTAGCACAAGCATCTTCTTTTGGTTGTTGGGTTGAGGTTTCTGTGCCACCTTTAATTTTTACAATTATTTCTATTGTAGTGGCATTAGAAATTCTGAGAAATAATTATCCCACCAATGCCTAAGCATTCCTGTGAAGCCTGCAGTAATCATGGTTGCAGCTTCTTTATCAGATGTTCCTTTGATTTTGTAAGATGTTATGGCAATGCCCATATCATGGAGTTTATTATTGACTTGGTGTTCAGCCAGACCGTCAATATTCCATTCTGTTATGCTTCTTCCTTTATGGGAAGAGGTTGAGAGGAAAGCATTATCTTTCAAACTAGGTGTCTGGAAAGGAAGGTCTCCTATAATAATTTTTCCGATTATGTTATCGGTCATTGGAAAGTTTGAGCAAGGTGTTCTCTTCCATAAGAGTTTTAACACTTTCTTTCTCTTTATTAGAGATGATAAATTTGTCTAACTTTTCATTTATCTGTTCTATGGTTTTACCTGAAAGTTCAAAGTCATTAGTAAGTTTGGGAAACTTATCTTTTCGAAAACTTTGGAGGTTTAAAGAAAGGATTAGGTTGAAGGGTGCTGCTAGTACTACTTGTACTAGCTTTCTGAGGATTTTGTCCTGGAAATATAGCCTTTTCTTTCGACTTCTATTTGTTGAGAAACGGTTTATAACAATCAATTGGTATAGTTGCTTTGCTCAACAAGCTTATCTAAATCTTTATCAAGGGGAGAAAGATGAGGTTTTTCGCTTTTTAGCTTGAAAGGGGAAGCAAAGATGAATTTGTTTGAATATGGAATTTTTTTCGCTTCTTATGGAGGGGTTATTGATTCAATAATTTTAGTGGAATGAGTATATCATTTGTTGACAATGACTTGAAGAGAATCTCTTTGGTCATCAAGTTTTTCAGTAATTTTGAACTATTTAAAGAATTCAATATCACATTCAATTGTTTTCATGTCATCCATCCATTCTTTTCTGAATAGGGCCCTCTGGTTTTTATAGTAGGTATTGACATACCAATCTACCTTTAATTTGTTTTTGGATTAGTCCAAAGAATCTTGAGAGCTTAAAGGTCCGGGGAGTAATTATCCTATGCTTTGATGAATCCTAAGCTAGGATCGGTGTATTTTCTAGGAGGTTCCGTGTCGGAATTGGTAGGACTACTAGGTTCATGGATTCTAGGTTGATAGTAAACCTTAGGGATTTCACCAGAGAAATCTACTCCTCTGAGTCTCCCTTGGTCGTTGGAATTATAACTACTAGATTCTTCTCTTATATGATATAAGGGTAAAATAAGGCTAAGTATCGGTATTTTCATCTGTGAGAAGGATTAAGACCAAGACCTATAATACTTGGATCAGAATAAAATAACTAGGCAAAAAATAAGGCAGTGGAGCGCCCCAATCGCATCGCTCTATTGGCGCGTAGGCAGACTATTTTTGTTGCTTACTTGAAATTTTGAATTTCTCTATGGTTTTCTCTAAAATTTGGATTACACCTATTTTCCACTAAAGTTTTCTCCTGAACAAGAATATGAAGTAGAATGTTTTATATTACGCATGGATTTTGAGATACGTGGAAATTATGATTTTGGGCATTTTCGAGGCAGATTTTCGAGCACTTTTTGGGGTCTTTACAATATCTCCCCCTTGAGAACATTTACCTCCAAATGTCAAAGAAATGTACAAGAGAATAGTAATCTTAAAGAGTTCAGCCCCAACAAAAATGCAATAATACACTTTAAAATACCATTTTCAAAATCTCAACATAAGTGTAAAATCACCATGAACCTTGTCAATATAAAAATGAATGCATGCAAATGACATAGACCAATACCTATAATACTTGGATCAGAATAAAATAACTAGGCAAAAAATAAGGCAGTGGAGCGCCCCAATCGCATCGCTCTATTGGCGCGTAGGCAGACTATTTTTGTTGCTTACTTGAAATTTTGAATTTCTCTATGGTTTTCTCTAAAATTTGGATTACACCTATTTTCCACTAAAGTTTTCTCCCTGAACAAGAATATAAAGTAGGATTTTTAATATCACACACAGATTTTGAGATACGTGAAAATTATAATTTTGGGCATTTTTGAGGCATATTTTTGGGCACTTTTGGGGGTCTTTACATTATCTACCCCTTGGGGGCATTCATCCCCAAATATCAAAGAAATGTATAAGAAAAGAGTAATCATAAAGAGGCAACCCCAACAAAAATGCAACAATGCACTTTAAAATACCATTTTCAAAATCTCAACATAAGTGTAAAATCACCATGAACCTTGTCAATATAAAAATGAATGCATGCAAATGACATAGCACCTATAATATGAGGCATCCAATCATGAAAAAGAGTTTGACATGTCATCATAAGATTCAATAGAATGAAAGAAGTATGTATAGTGCTTTTCCATGCCTTCTCTGACCCCCCGAAAGACACTCTAGACTTGATAATACTTTCAAAGGGCCTTGACAAGCACCACCTCCTTTGATCAACTTTCCACCCTTCCTTAGAATACCTCCATCAGGACCTTCTCCTATGAAAACTTGTCCCCTAGATCACCCATAACCACAAGGAGTTCTATGACACTAGAGCCACCAACACATTCCCGTCAACTTAAAAGCATGAAGAATCGGCAAACCATAACCACATCCCTAGGTAATTCCTCCCTCATTCAACTTACCAACCTCCCTCTACATTTTATAAGGACTCACAACCCTAAACTCATATGTCAACCTTAATCACACATAGCCTACTTAGTACCATAAACCACCATCTCCCCCTTTGGGGACAACCTCCACCTTACCCTCTTTCACAAACATCTCCAACTCTAATAAGGTGGAATCAAGGCTTTCTTCAACTGGACCTCTCCAACGAAAGAAGATTTGGAACCATCAAGAATAATATACTACCATCATTAACTTCCTCCAACCTAACCCCCAACTTAGCCAAATGGTGCCCCTCCCCCCCTAAAGTCACCTCTTTACCACCATTATCAAAGCATGCTAGTCTACTTAGAGCATCGACTACAACATTAGCCTCACTGAGGGAACAATAATACACACTCATATCATAATTCGTAAGGAGTTCTAACCACCTCCTCATTGTCCTCAACTCACACTTACCATATTTAGCAAACAACTACTCATCTTCCAAGACTTGCAACACTACCCCCGAAAGGATTCATAAGCTATAAATAAATCAATGTCCAAACTAGGGGCCACCATAAAAATGTCAAGGTAGGGTTTTAACACCCTATTCTTGAAATCCTCAAACCTAGCCGGTGCATAAGTAAATCAAAATACTCCAAAAATACTCAAAATCTCACCACTAATACGAAAAGACACTTAGGGATATCACCTACCATCATCCTTACTTGGGCATAAAACTCGAACCAAGGATCAATATTGGAGAAGTAACTAAACCATTGTAGTTGACCAAAGCGATCGACTGACCCTAACCATCAAAATACAACCATACGAGTTTTACACTCCTTGGAAGAATATTATACAAGTAGCCAAACCACTCCAAGACCTCCAATCCATTAGACTAAGTTCAACCAAGATGACAAGACTAGACTCTATGCAATAAAAACATGGGGAAACCATTAGAGATCAATTGAACCTTAAGACAAGAATGGACCTACCTCTTTTTCTATGACTTGACAACCTCACACTCAATGATGAGTTCATTAGAGAGTTGGAATCTAACTCTACGGGTCCTACCGTCCATGGAGACACAATATGCATGCAACTACTCCATCGCAAGTATAACATCAAATCCACTACATCAAAATCAATGAGTCACTAGGAAAGACCTAATGTAATATGAACAAGGAACAATACTTATGAACTTTCCAACAATAGTAGACTCAACAAGGTGGGTAGACACCAAAGGTTCACAAAATAACTCAGGCACACAAGAAGGCCACTAGCCAACAAAAGTAATAATGAATGGAATAACGGAACCCAGATTCATCAAAATCAAAACTTCAACTTACCTTCCTTCGCCTCTCTATTTGAAGTGGCTTGATTAACTAGAAGAGCAAAGAACATTCGCTAGAGGGAAAAGCCCTATCTTACTTCTAAAGCATGACATAGACCATGAAGAAGGAAAATATTTCTTAAAACATCTCATAGCCTCCTACACATAGTTGTGGTGCACAAGACAACCATGAATAAGACTCTAATTGATGCATATACTGGACTTTGAGGATCTACCAACCTAGTGCTCTGATACTATCTTTATCACGGGCCAAGCCTAAGGCCTAAGTCCTAGACGTGACAAGTGAATAGGGAACCCAAAGGAACCGAAACAAGCCTCATAGCATATTATTACATATCCTTGGTGACAAAAGCAATTAAAATGAGAATAAAAGATAAACATAACAAGGGGAATTGGGACTAAGGGAGCGAGCGAAAAAAAGAAATAATAGTTAAATATCATAGATGAGTCAATGCTCTGCATAATACTCAACTTTTCTAATAATACCTCTAGATATATAACTTAGCGTGGGCCAAGACAAGTAATTGGGCTCACCCTCATAGTCATAAAAATTCAAAAATATACAAGATGTAGTCTAAATGTAGTCTAAATTTACTCATGAAAGAATATAAATATTATCCTCGGATATGAGGACTCACCAAGAGATAACTTGAACAATCCGTCTAGCCACAAGAAGAATCAATAGGAGCTCCGATTCCTACATGGTAACACCATGTAGGCATAGAGAATGCATTAGTATATTTGAATGTACTAAGTGTGTAGGATGAAATGCAACAAAAGATATACATTATAAGCAAAATGCATAATCATAAGCAATCAATAGTATACTAATAATATGGCATGTATGAATGATGCTTGTAGTAAAACATGCTTATACAAAACATAATACATATGTAAAGAAGAGAGACCAACATCATAGAACAAGCAAAGCAGTACTTGGAATCTAAGGATTAACATCCCCTTGGTAGTGATCGAGGTACCAACCTCTCAACAAGGTTAATGGACTTAACACCTTCCATTAAAGTGGTGAAGGTACCAACCCCTCAACAAGGTTAATGGACATAACACCCTCCATAAATGTGGCGAAGGTACCTAGCCCTCAACAAGGTTATGGTTAACATGTAACACTATAGAAGCTTATCATGAAACTAATACATATATAACATACTTTCATTATCATAAGATCATACATCTCATATGCCAAACATTCGGCCTTCTATAATTCAAGAATCATAACCCGAACCTTTAATCAAACACTTGGCGAGTGTGTAGAGCTAGTGTAAAACCATGCAATTCTAGAGTGAATTCATGAAGGAAAACTTGACGTAAAATAGCCCACCAATGATTGGTAATACCATCATGCAATATACATTGAAATCCATCATTAAATCTCCTAATAGGCCATAGTTTAATGCCCTAAAACATGCATAGTTACAATAGACAAACTATCTCATAGTATGATCTTGAAATAGGTAGACATGTATTTCCAGTCAACATTTCATTAAAAACCCAACATAATTTGTAATCATAATTCATATTAAGTAATACCCATAAGTAAATCAACTTTAGATCGTGGAATTTATGTAAAAAGAGAGCTTGGGCTTCATGGGTAAAATAAACCCATGAATGAAACCCATGTACCTTAGATCTTGAAATTTATTGAAATTGAGTTGTAAAAGACTTGAAGTTTTGAAGTGGGTCTACGAATCCAAAGCTTGCCCTTGAGTCTCCTTGAATTTGTATTGGGTTTTTGATGGAGGCTCTTGTGAGGTTTTGAGGGTGTATTCCAATTGGGAGGAGTGAATTTTATCTTTAGGAATAGGGTTAGGTCTTTAGGAGGTGTGATGATAGGGTAGAAATTAACAAAATACTAATAGTAATGGCTAAATTTACAGAATGTTATTAATGAGGCATAATTTGGCAAAACTCCGTATATACATCTACACATATAAGTTCTATGAAAATGGGCATAACTTCTTTAACTGGACACTAAATAAGATAAAATCAACTGTGTTGGAAGGATAATTTAAAAAGATTTGACATGGTAGGTTATGGGACACCCAGTTCTTTGTGTACTGGGAGATGTGCCCCTTTAAATTGGACCCTCCACTAGTACTTGCGCAAAACTTAGCCAAAAAATTTTTTTTTGAACTTGGCTTGATGTAGGGGAAGCAAGATGGTCTTAAATGACATGAAAAAACTTTACATAGCTTTGAATAAGTGCTTGAAGCTTGAATGATTTTCTTTAGATCTAGAATGAGTTTGGGACACTTGAATTTGGATGAAATATTAGTCTAAGTGTTTGACAAAGTATTAAGGAATGTCTTGTATGATGTGAGGGTGAATTAAGGCTAAGTATAGCTATTTTCATGTACAATAAAGCTTCGTCCCAAGATTCAAAAACCTTAGACTTGAATAAAATAACTAGGCTCAAAATAAGGCAGTGGCGCGCCCCAACCGGATCGCGCTAAGGGCGTGCTAGCACACTGTTTTTGTTGCTTACTTGAAATTTCAGATTTTTCTACTGTTGCTTTAAATTTGGATTAGACCCATTTTTCACTCGAGTTTTCCCCTTGAACAAGAATAGAAAATCAAATTTTCGATATCATGCACGAATTTTGAGATATATGAAAATTATGATTTTGGGCATTTTTTAGGAACATTTGCAGGCACGTTTTAGTATCATTATGCATACATTGGATGGATTGATTGCATGCATACTATGCCTCCATAGATTGTATAACTCATAGGGTCAAATTCCAATTCCCAAATGAACTCGTTCTTGAGTTCGAGAGTCATGATGTGGTGGTCAAGGATAGGTTCATCTCTTACATTAAAGCCCATAAGTTGATCCCTAAGGGCTGTCTCTATTATCTTGTGAGGGTTAGGTATATGGAGTGTAAAGTCCCTTCTATAGAATCTATTCTAGTCATAAATGTGTTCCTAGATGTCTTCCCAAATGGCCTCCCCGTATTCCTCCCAAAAGGGAGATAAACTTTGGTATAAATATCCATCCCAATACCTAACCTATTTCTATTCCCCTTTATCACATGTCCCCAATGGAGTCAAAGGGGTGAAAGGAACAATTGAGGGATTTATTGGAGAAGGGTTTCATTATGCCTAGCCAATCACCTTGGGGTGCTTCAGTATTGTTTGTGAAGAAGAAGGATGGGTCCCTTAGAATGTCTATTGACTACTGGCAACTTGAGAGGGTCATCATAAAGAATAAGTATCCTCTTCTAAGGATTGATGATTTTTTTAACCAATTTTAAGGGGCTAGTCACTTCTCTAAGATTGATCTTTAGTTTGTGTATCATCAAGTAAAGGTGAAGGAGTGTGATTTTCCTAAGACGGACTTCCGATATAGGTATAGGTATTATGTGTTTGCGGTAATATCCTTTAGGTTGACCAATGCACCAGTGATCCTTATGAATCTTATGAATAGGGTCTTCAAACCTTACCTTTATGTGTTTGTTGGTCCTCATTGATGATATTTTTATTTATTCACATAGTGAGGAGGAGCAAATGGGTCATTTGAGGGTAATGCTACAAAAATTGAGGAAAGAGAAGTTGTATACCAAGTATGAAAAATGTGAATTTTGGTTAAAAGAGGTTGCTTTTCTAGGTCATGTGATGTCGATGGATGGTATTAAGGGTGATGCTAAAAGATAGATGTGATTAGAAATTGTCCTAGACCACTGACCCTATCAAATATTAGGAGCTTCTTGGGCTTAGTGAGTTATTACGGAAGATTTATGAATAGGTTATCTTTTATTGCCTCTCTTATGACTAAGTTGACTCAAAAGAAGGACAAATTTGTGTGGACCAATGAGTGAGAAAAAAGTTTGCAAACATTGTAAGATAAGCTTGTGTCTGCTCCTATGTTCTTACTCACAGAAGGGCAAGAAGGGTTTCTTGTATATTGTGATGCTTCTAGAGTTTTTTTGGGTTGTGTTCTTATGCGAAATGGTAAGATGATAGCCTATGCTTCTGGACTACTGAAACAACATGAAAAGAATTATCCTACCCATGATCTGGAATTAACCAGCATGGTTTTTGTTTTGAAAATTTACATCATTACTTGTATGGATTGCTTTTGATGTGTTTACTGATCATAAGAGTCTCCAATATGTCTTCACTCAAAAAGATCTCAACTTGAGACAAAGAAGGTGGCTAGAAATTCTTAAGGACTATGACATAAATGTGTATTATCATCCCAGTAAACCTAATATAGTGGCTGATGCTTTGAGTAGAGTGTCTATGGGTAGCCTAGATCATGTTGATGATGGTAGTAAAGAGGTGGCTAAAAAGGTCTATCAATTGGCTAGATTGGTGGTTAGGTTGGAAAAGGTTAATAATAGTGGTTTTGTGGTGTTGATGGCTCAAAATCTTCATTGGTTGAGCATGTGAATGCTAAGCAAGATCATGACCCCGTTTTGTTAGAATTGAAGGTATTGGTAAAAGATAGTAAGGTGGAGGTTTTCTCCCAAGGTGGATATGGTGCCCTTATGTACCAAGATAGATTGTGTGTACCTTGTGTTAATGTCTTGAGGGAGAAAAGCCTTAATGAGGCCCATAATTCTTCTTATTCTGTTCACCCAGGTTCTACCAAGATGTATAGAGAATTGAGAGAGGTGTATTGGTGGGGAGACATGAAGAGAGACATAGCCAAATTTGTTTCCAGTTGTCATAGTTGCCAACAAGTCAAAGATGAACACTAAAGGGCCAGGTGGCCTAGACCAAGACATAGAGATTCCTATTTGGAAGTGGGAAGAAATTAATATGGATTTCATGGTTGGGTTGTCCAAGACTAGAAAGGGTTTTGATTCCATTTGGGTTGTGGTTGATAGGATGATGAAATCGACCTATTTTCTACTGGCTAAGACTACATATTGGGCAGAAGATTATGCTAGGTTGTGCATCCATGCATTGGTAAGGTTGCATGGGTTTTCCTTTTCTATCATATCGGATCGTGGTGCTCAATTTACTTCATATTTTGAAGTTACTTTCAAAGAGGTCTTGGTACAAGAGTTTCACATAGTATGAAATTTCACCCTCAAACCAATGGCCAAGTCGAAAGAACTATCCAAAGACTTGAGGATATGATTAGGGCTTGTGTATTGGAGCTCAAGGGTAGTTGGAATGATCATCTTCCATTCATTAAGTTTGCCTATAACAATAGCTACAGAATCAATATGACTCCTTTTGAGGCTCTCTATGGTAGACTTTGTAGGTCACCAGTTTGGTAGTTTGAGGTTTGAAAGGTGGATTTTTTGGACTAGACCTTGTTATCGAGGATCTTGAGAAGGTTAGTATGATTACAAAAAGGTTGAAGATAGCCCAAAGTCACCAAAAGTCCTATGTTGATGTGAAGAGAAGTGACCTTAAATTCAAAGTTGGTGATTGGGTTTATTTAAATGTTTCACCCATGAATGGTGTTGTTTGTTTTGGTAATAAAGGTAAGTTAATCCCTAGTTATGTGGGTCCTTATAGGGTTATGAGGATGATTGGTAAGGTCGCTTATGAGTTGGAGTTGCCTAGTGAAATGAATTTGGTTCATCCAGTGTTTCATGTGTCTATGTTGAGGAAGTGTGTGGGAGATTTGAGTGTTGTTGTTCCCTTTGATGTTGTGGGTGTATTTGAAGACAATTTTAATTATGAGATTGTTCCAGTAGAGATCTTGGATAGGCAAGTAAAGAAGCTAAGGAACAATGACGTTGCTTTCGCTAAGATCCTTTAGAGGAATCAACAAGTTGAATGTGCTAAATGGGAGGCCGAAGAGTACCTGCAAAAGTGATATCCTTATCTTTTCCACTCCATTCAAACCTAAGGTATTAACCTAAATCCCCTATGTGTATTCAAGTCTTATGTTCAGCCCTCATGTCATTGTATACATTCATGTTTAAATTGACAAATTCATGATGATTTTACACTTATGGTGAGAGTTTTGAAATGATGTTTAATTGTATTATTGCATCATTATGTGGGATGATATTGTCATGTTTAAGTCTCTCATATATTTCTTTTACATTCAGATATGAAAGTTCCTAAGGAGGAGATATTGAAATGATCCCAAAAAGTGTTAGAAAATGTGCCTCGGAAGTTCCCGAAATCATAATTTTCATATATCTCAAAACTATGCATAATATCAAAAATCCAACTTCATATTCTTAATAAGGGGGCAAAATTGAATGGGGAATAGGTCTAAGCTCGATTTTAGAGTAACTGTATCAAAATCTAAAAATTGTAAAAATGCTATTTCCAAAGAGCGTCCGTACCCCTGGCGCGACGCGCCAAGGGCGTGCCATAGTGTATTTTTGGCTGCCAGTTTTTATCTCAGTCCAAGCTTTTCGGGTCTTGGGCCTAAATCTTCCCTAGCAACAAAATACCTATACTTAGTCATAGTTTACCTTCATATCATTCAAGACATTCCCATGCTCTCTAAAACACTTTGACAAATATTTCATATCAAAATTCAAGTGTCTAAATCTGTTCTGGATCTTATGGATTTCACTCTAGCTTCAAGTCTCCATTAAAATCTTCATCAAGAATTCTCCAAAGCTAAAGTATGTGGGTTTCATTCATGGGTTCCTATCACCCAAGAAGCCTAAGCTTCTTTTTAACTTAAATTGCATGACTTAAGTTGATTTGCTTATGGGTCTTACTCACTATAAATTTGACTATGAACTATGTTGGGATTTCATGAAATTGTGACTATTTTAGCATATTTTGATCCATGAATCTAGGACCTATTATAGGGTTTGATGAAGGTTTTTGGTGTATTTTGCTTGAGGGTGATACCAAGTATTGATGTACAATTTTACATTGGATTCCCTTGAATGATTTCATCCCTATATTTTATGGTTTTACACTAGCTCTACACACCCGCCAAGTATTTGATAAAATGTTCAGTTATAGTATCTTGAGGAATTGAAATCTAATGCATATCTTATGAGTTGAATGACTTTATGATGATGAAAGAAAATTATGTATATGATTCTCCTATATAGTGTTGGAAATTTACCATACCTTGCTCAGGAGGTTAGGAGCTCGGGTAACCATATTGAGGGGTTTGTACCTTGATAACCAATAAAGGGGTTTGTACCTTGATAATCAAGTTAAGGGGTTTGTATTGCAATCACCAAGGGTGGTAGGGTATGAGTATCCACCAACCAATCAAGGGTTTTTTACCTTGATAACTAGGTTGAAGGGTTTGCACCTCAATCACCAGGGGTGGTAGGGTGGGATGATCCCCCAACAAATCAAGGGGTTTGTACCTTGATAAACTATGAACTGATAATGATGGTCTCTTCTTACATATGTATTTTGTTTTATGTAAAGCATGATTTACTTTAAGCATCTTTCATGCATGACATATTGCTATATGTGACTCATTGCCTATGCTTATCCATTTCAATTATGTTGCTTATCTATTATTGCATTGCACCCTATATACTTAGTACATTTAAACATACTAACACATAATCTATGCCTACATGATATCACTATGTAGGAACAAGAACCCCACATGAGCATCTTCCTCCACGAGGCTACTACGTATTCTCTCAAGCTAGTTGGTGAGTCCTCCATTCTGGGGACAATATCTACAATCTCATGCTATGTACTAATGCTATTTTTCTTTTATGTATGTATTGACTATGGGGGTGATCCCGGTAGCTTATCTTGGCCCCCGCTCTTATTTATGTAGTAGAGGTATTATTAGATATATGATGTATTGAGTCTTGACTCTCTTATTTTTATATTTATGTTATGAAAGTATTCCTTCAGCCCTTTTCCCTCATTTCAACTCTTGTCATGTTGTTTAATTGCTTTCGCGACCAATGATGTGTAATGACATATTAAAAGGCTTGTTTGGGGTCCCTTCAAGTTCTCCATTTGTCGTGTCACATCTAGGTCCTAGGCTTAGGTCGTGGCAAAAAACCATAGTCTAGGGTCGGTCTTTAGTCACTAATTGCCTAGAATTCCATACCAAAACCCCATGAACCTATATTACCATCCTATGAAGTCCTAAAGTGATCCTAATCTAATTAGTCAATAGTTCGGTTTGTGAGTGTATGAGCAAGCCTATGGTATTAATCATCATGCATGAATCTCATTTCTGAGAGTGAGTATGCTTGTACAGTCCCTTAACCTACTTTTATGGCTTATTAAATGAAAAAAGGGGACTTCTTTTCTATGAGGGCATTTGCATTACATGGTTAGCATATGACTTGTTCTATGATTGTGGATTGTTGATACATCTTAGCTTGTCATAGTTGGATAGTCAAATGCATCAATGTGCCTTGGTTTTCTTTCTAGCTACATGACCATGTTTTGAAAGTGCCCGTATGGGTAACTGAGTTGAAATTGAGTGAATTATATGCTAAGAGGATGATTGCTATGTATTTCTCATTATCTATCTAGATTGAGTCGTCGCTTGAGGACAAGCAAAATTCTAAGTTGAGGGTGCTGTCAAAATACAACATATTTGGTGCCTAAAATAAGGGATTTTGTGCATTCTCAATGCGACCTTTTATGATTTTTAGGTGTTTTGTGTTTATTTTTGCAAAAAATATAGGTTGGCCTGATTTTGGGAAAAAATAGTAGATTTGTTGGATTTAAGGACATACGGGATCCAGAACGAGTCGTAGCCCAAGCTACGAGTCATAGGCGATGACCGTAGCAATTAACAGCTTCTAAAATCAAAATTTGAGAAATTTAAGTTCAACCATATAAGCCTAGAGCACAAGTTGTACTGAGGACTACGACTTGTTGACGAGGACCTTGTAGTGATTAACAATGTTGATTAAAATTTGACCAAATTTCTAGCATGGACTATGAGAAGGCACTTAGAGTTGTGGACCAGACAACGACTCATAGTATGGATCATAGTAGTCAAGTCCAAAATACCAATGCTGACTACAAAGCCCGATTATGACTCATAGGTCACCCTACGAGTCATAACTATGAGCCGTGACTACTGTCTATCAGATTTTCTAATTTATTTTAGGAACTTTTTGTAAATAGTATAAGTTAGGGTTTTTAGTAGAAAACAGGGATTTCACATAACATAGAACAATTTTTAGAGAGAATCTTTAAGGTTTAGAATAGAAAACTGGGTTTTTATCTTGAAGACTCAATTTGGGGATTGGAATATGTTGTAATTCCACTTCATCTTTCGAGCTTATAAATCCAAACTCAAGGTGGTTTAGTGTTCTTCATTTTCTTTGGGTAATTTCTCAACTATGTTTATTTCATTCATTGTTTGTGTTGTTGCCCAAGCTAGGAGTAAGTAAACCCCTAGAACTTGGTTTATATGGGATTCATGAGTAGCTAGCTTAATAACACTAATTATTTGCATCTCTTGAGTTGGGTATCTACATGTATTACAAATTTTTATTCATCTTTCTTGATGTTTAATGGTGGCCCACATTAAACCCCGCCAAATATCATGATTTTAATCAAGGCAGTACTGAATAGGAAATGAAAATGGGTGACAGAATTCGATTGATGTGTTCTCATCTAATCAACCAATCCTGACAAAGGAGAGGTTGACTGGGACAATAGGTAACGATTAGCTAGCATACTATGGTAGTTTTCAAAGTGCTCTAGTAAAATTTGACCTTCACCTTCACCTAAGGGTTAGAACAACATATTACATGTGATGTCCCAATTTAGGTTCTGTTATCCTGGATATTTGAGTTAGTGAATCATGGGGAACACAATTTCCCAAGTTTCTCTCCAATTTGATTTTTTCTTTGCTTTGTTACTAAAGTTTTAGTTTCTTATAAGATATTTCAAACACCCCCCTTTAATTTAGAATAGAGTGGATTGATGTTTGAAATGATTGTTGGTGAATTAATTTGGCCATAACCCTGTATTCCCTCGGGATTCAACTCTAACCTATAGTTAGGTTTTATATTTAAGAGCGATCACTTTATCCTCGAAGTGAGAGGTACTATTTGAGCATGATCAACTATCACTGAGCAGGAGTTACTCACAGTGGTCATTGCATTCGAGAAGTTCAGATCATACGTTTTGGAAACCATACTCATTGTACATACTGATCATTTGGCATTGCTATACTTGATGGTGAATAAGGATGTTAAACGAAGGTTGATTTGATGGCTACTTCTTCTTTATGAGTTAGATTTTGAGATAACTAACAAGAAGGGGACAGAGAACCTAGTTGCTGACCACCTATCCAGACTCGGGGTCTTGTTGAATTGCATCCTGCATACTTAGTACATTTTAATGTACTAACCTACACTTTATGCCTAGATGATGTTAGCAGGTAGGAATCAGAACTCTATTTGGTCATCCTCCTCCTCCACGTGGCTTGTGGTACTTATCTAGCTAGTTGGTGAGTCCTCCATTCCGAGGACAATGTCTTTGATCTTATGCTATATATTGACACTCTCTCTTTCTTTGATGTATGCTTTGATTTTGAGTGTGAGTCCAGTTGCTTGTCTAGGCCCTTGCTAAGTATCTATGTTGTAGAGGTGTTTATGGACATGATGTGTAATTATGCTTTAAGCCTTGACTCTCTAGTCTCTTGATTTTTATATTATGAAAGCTCTTCCTTAGTCCCTTTGCCCTTATTCCTATTCTTTTTGATGCTTTTAATTGCTTTCGCAACCAAGGATGTGTAATCATATGCCAAGAGGCTTATTTGGGATTCCTTCGAATTTCCTATTCGCCGATCACAACTGGGACCTAGGTCCAGGTCTTTACAGAGATGGTATCAGAGCACTAAGTTATTATATCCTCAGTGTCTAACATTTTGCGTCGATTAGAGTCTTATTTATGGTTGTGTTGTGCACTAAAACTATGAGTGAGAGGGTACGAGGTATTTTAGAAAATGTTTCACTTCTTCATAGTCAATGTCGTGCTATAGAGTTGAGGCAAGGTTTCCCCTCTAATGGTTATTCTTTGCTATGATACAACATACCTAACAAAAGAGGAAGAAGAGCCCATAAATCCGAGGAGTAACCAACTCCTCCCGCTCCTCAAGCTCCTCAAGATGGAGGGATGCTTCATGCAGAATTCTGGGATGCTCTTACCATGCTAGCCCAAGCGATGACCAACCAAATCAACCAAGGGGCCCAAGGTCCTCAAGCTCCTACTCCGGCATGTAAAGGAAGGGACTTCATGAGGATGAACGAACCCACCAGTGTTCTATGGTTCTAAAATGGATTAGGACCCTCAAGAGTTCATTGATGAGGTTCACAAAGTATTAGCTATTATAGGTGTGAGATCGAAAGAGAAGGCGGAGTCGAAGGTTTACCAACTCAAAGGGTGTGGCAGAAATGTGATTTACTCAATGGAAGGAGGATAAGGGAGGCAATAATGTGGTGCTATGGGAGGAGTTAAATGTTGCCTTTCTTAACTTGTTCTTCCCTATCGACCTTACGGATGCCAAGATAATGGAGTTCATGAATTTGAAGCAAGGGTAAATGAGTGTGAGGGAATATGGTTTCATGTTCAACCAACATTCTATATATACTCCCACTTAGTGGTCGATCTGAGGTATAGAATGAATAAGATTGTATTATGTGTATACAATTTGGTAAATAAAGAATGTCATGTCATTATGTTGATGGTGACATAGATTTGTTTCGCTTAATGACCTATGCCAGAAAATTGGAGGAGGAATATATGAAAAATAGAAGGGGTAAGAAGACCAAGAGGGGCCATGGTGAAGGAAAGTTCCAAAGTCCCAAAGGATGTGGTGGTGTAGTGCCTTATGCTAGGTGCCTAAAATCTGGTAGATGCCATAATGGCCTGTGGTTGAAGAAAACCAATGCTTGTTATTCTTGTACAGAGATGGGTCACAAGATAATATATTGTCCTCATCAGTGCAAGACGTGTTGATATTGATCAAGGAGGTGCTATAAGATGTAATCGGTTCAATGCCCTTTAAGGGAGGCTAGGAGGAGATGAGGTGTCCGATGATGCTACCATTAAGTTAGAGCTTTTCATTGATTTTATTGTGCATGCTTTCATGGTTTCTAGGGTATTTATTCCTTTCATTATTCCTTTTGTTGCTAGTAAGATTCATGTGTGTCCCAAATGGTTATGTGAGTCCATTGTTGCTAGAAGGGTTTATGGGTTGCCCATCCTCTTATTGCATAGGATCTAGTCTTGTGATCTTGGTTCAACTTCACTTGAGGGGTTGGAGGTCTTAGGGTAGTTTTGCTACATGCATATCATGCTTCCAAAGAGTTTAGTACCCATAAGGTTGTAATGTGATGGTTTAGGATGGACAATCTATTTGGTCAACTACAATTGGCTAGTCACTTCTCTAAGATTGATTTTTTTGTTCGGGTTTTGTTCCCCAAGTCAGGATTAGGGTAGGTAATATAACAAACTGTCTTTATGGACTAGGAATGTGCATTTTCAGTATTAGTGGAGTTGTTTGGTTGAATTTTGTATCAACTATGTTTATGGGTTTTATGAATAGGGTCTTAATAACTCACCTTGACATGTTTTGTCACGACCCAACCCCAGGGCCGTGAATGGTGCGGATAGGACACCGCGACAACCGCTTATACTAAATCTTTACTTACGACAGCTAAGGAATTTCACACAAATTTTGACAGAGTTTCCTCTGTTTTACTGACTAGCCCACCT
>JAOTQJ010173008.1:0-66628 GCA_025642045.1 Solanum sejunctum | reverse complement strand
TATATATACACATACATACATTAAAAACCAAAAAAAAACTAACATCCAACATATAGGTAAAAACAACATCCAACATAAAAAATATTAAATAAATCATAATATCAACATAATAAAAAGATCGTCTAACACAAGGAACAAAGTATCCATAAAGAAAAGATAAGAACTTCAGTCAAAAAGACCAAACATCATGGTGCATCAAGGGGCCTCTTCCCGTGAGCATGCAGGCGGTTAGCTAGCTAGTCAAACACCTTATCACCCGCCGATGCTACCTCTGGGACTGCAACAAGGGTTGCTAACATCTGTAATAAGTCGGCCTTGAACTTGGACAACTCCTCAATCACCACTCTTGTGTCATCAAACCTAGCGCCCTCAAGTCTTCGCTAGACTCTCGCCTCAAAAACAACTACACAGACATCTAATGGTCTAACTCTCTCATCAATCAAATTGCAGGTGAATGCCTTTATCCTCTCCTTTGAGTGCCTTACGATTTGGCTGACCTAAGTTCTGACCTGTGTTGCTAAGCTTGAAGTCTAGACTCTGCTATGGCGACCCTATGTAATAGTGCCTGAAAAGCAACAACAAAGATAGTAAAATCAACCTATAATAAAGATGTTGCTGGTATTGGAGTACTAGAGGATGGAGTAGACTCTATCTCGATAGCTGGCATAGGCTCTATAGTAGCTGGAGTAGTGTCATAGCACTAGGAGTCAAACTTTAAGTCTTAGCCTCTACAAGGAATGGATCTTGAATAGGAGGTGGAACAACTCTTTGTAGGGATATGGGGTTCTCATCAGCCTTGATTAGACTTGGGTCTAGAAATTGCATAGCCTCTACATGAGGGTCTTAGTAGAGAGAGACCTGCCAAGATAGGGAATGACAATGCTTGCTGGCTGCAGACTTTCGACTCGTCGATGTGCTCTCCCATAACGCAAGCCAAGCTAATTTTGTACCCTTCTAAGATGCTCACCAACAACACAACCCTCTTTAATGTAATCATATTTTCTGTGAACGTGGGTCTGATGTGCCAATGGATAATGGACCACCAAAACTTTACCCTAAATAAGAGGTAGGCCTTCAGAGTGTACTTAGTATGGTTTGTAACCTATGTTGGCTAAATACCTTGTTGTTGCAGTCGCAGAGATAGCATCGGTGAGTGATGAGGTACTTGACTAGCTAGCTAACCACCCGCATGCTCATAGAAAGAGGCCCCTCTAGATAGATGACATAGAGTTGATCTAGAAGAGGCCTCAACCTGATGACCCAGCAGCGCCGAGGGAAGAGCTGATACCAGAGGAGGTGGTGCAGGAGTCGTAGCTCAAGCTATGAGTCGTAGAGTATGTTGTAGCAACAAATAAAGATAAAAAATCAGAAAGCTACTAAGTAGAGGTCACCCCTACGAGGCTATACTATTAGTCGTAAGTCTCACTATGACTCGTATAGGTGGTCTCATAGTAGGAATCAGAGAGTAAAAATGTTGGACCAAAAATTGAAGGCCTAGACTACAAGGGGAGCAGATGATTCGTAGCCCAAGTTATGAGTCATACCAGTGGGGTCGTACCAGTTGAGTTCAAGATGCCAAGAACCTGATACGAGGACCCAATTACAACATACAAGCCATCTTACGAGTTGTACCTACAAGGCGTACCAATTGCCAATTATCTTTTCTGTATAATTTTTAGGGTTATTTAAAAAATAGTATAAAGTTGAAGTTAGGATTTCAAAAAGAGAGATTCGAACCAAAGAAGTTTTTATCAACTTTGGATATTCTCTCAAGCAAACTCTTAGTTTTTTAGCATAGATTATCTTTTTCTCTTGGAAAACCCAATTTTGGGGATCATGAACCTTGCTTTGTGCTCATTTGTCAATCTATCATGCTTTTGGTTTGAAACTTGTGGTATCTTCAATCTTCAGTGCCTTGGGTAAAAATCTCAATAATGTTATTTATTTGCATTTTTTCTTGTTTTGCCTTATGCATCAAGAGTTAAGCACCCACAACTTGGGGTTATGGGAATTATAGGTATTTGATTTCAGATAACTTAGGTTTATTGCATTGCTATGATTGGGGATTTATATGTATTGTTTATTTCCCTTTAGTATCATTGTTATTTGGTGGTGGCCAATAGAAATCCCCGCCTATATCACGATCCCAACCAAGATAGTGATGAATAGGAAAAAGAAAGTAAATGAAAGAATTCGATTGATATGTTCTCATCTAATCAACCAAACTTGACCAATGGGAGGTTGAATGGGATAATAAGTAATAGTTAGTTGGCACACCATGGTAGCCAACCAAGCGCTATGGTGAAATTCGACCTTCACCTTCACAAGAGGGCTAGAAGACCTAAGTTACCGTCCTACATGTGAATCTCCAATTGTAGTTATCTTACCTAAGGTGATTGAGTCAAAGAACCATGGGGAATACAATTCTTAAGTTGTCTCTAAAATTGAGTGTTTTTCCACATCATAGTATAGTATTTATTTTATTTTGTTCTTGAATGACAAACCCTTTTCCCCCCATTTAGATATTTTAGTTATTAATACTAGAAATGAGTGATAGTGAATTCTCGTGGTTAAACCGTGTATTCCTTATGGATTTCATCCTAACCTTCAGTTAGATTAATTGCTAATAACGACCGCTTTCTTATTATAGAGTGAATATCATCAAAAATTATGGCGCCGTTGCTGAGGAATATGGCTAGGTTTTGACTTGATTTCACTATTAGTTAGTTCTAGTGTTAATGCCTAAACTCTCCTGTAGTTTACTTTTTCTTTTGTTTTTGTTAGATGATTTTAAGTGCAGGATGGCTAGCACTATGACTGGACAAAAGTTCTACATTGCAAACGAATTATTAGAATCCTTGTAGAGGCGAGCCCTATTTTATGGGAAAGAGTCTGGAGACCCCCAAATTCACCTACAGAATTTTACTCAAACGTTAAGGGGGGTTCTTGGGACAAGACATCTTGCTTGGGAGGTTATGGCTCTTCAGGCTTTCTCCATGACTCTCCATAGTGAAGCTACGGAATGGTGGTCAATTCTCTAACCCGATGTTTGGTCTAACTAGGGGAGGTACATAGAGTCTTCCTCATGAACTTCTATAAGGAGCCAACAAGCAAAAGCTATAGAACAACATCTGCAAATTCAAAAGAGTGCCAGGAGAATCTTTGGTAGTAGCTTGGGAAAGGTATAAATAGTAGTTGGCAACAAATCAAAATCATTATATGACTAATGATGAGTTGGCGGCTAGTTTCTACCAAGCAATAACCTCCGAGCAACAAGGGCAAGCTAATGCATTATTTGTAGGGGACTGTTGGGAGTTCCTAAATTGACCATTTGATGAGTTCACCGAGCATATAGACAAGCTATCTGCAGTTGCCTAAGTCTACCAACCCTTTCAATGATAGGCCAGACCATCCACTAGTGCATTGAAAGGAGCCCCAAGTAAACCCAAGAGTGATAATGTGTCAAATTGGCTAAGGTTATCGCATCAGCATTGCATCACTGATAAGCTGACAAGGATTGAGCATATGCTTGAACAAGTCCTGATCAAGGTTAATGAGCAAGATAACATTATTTAGGAGATAAAATTTGATGTTCTCAAAAGTAACTACAAAGTGGAACAAAAAATCTTGTCAATGTAGAGACTCAGTTATAGGATAGATCAGCTTTTTGAGAAACTAGAGGCAGTATACAAACAGTAAAGGAGGGATAAAGGAGCAGAGATGGAACTCATGGAAAAGTATGATTATTGATGATGGCATGGTCGAGCCACGATATTAAATAAGGCACTTCTTAGGAGGCAGCCTAAGTATCTATTAAGTTTTTAGACAGTTTAAATTTAGGTCATTTGTTTGAATTGCTAGGTAGTAGTTTGATATTCATTTTGATGTAATGAGGTATTGGTTTATTTGCATTGTTCTAGAAATTGGCATATCTTCTAGTGTGATTTGCAGGGACTGGACAAAATCTAAAGTGTTGAAGAAAATAGTATGTAGAGAAACTTCTACGAGCAGGCCTGCGAGTTATAACGAGCTTAATGACTCATAGTCATGCTTCATAGAGGGAAACAATGAGTATCTGATATTGGCACATACACTATGAGCCAACCTTACAATTTGTAGGGTCTTTTATGATTAGTAAGTGGGGTTCGTAGTATCTAAGTATGGATTCTGAAGTTTCACAAGTTTTGGGTCTACTACGAGACCGGGACCTACAAGGGGTTGGATACCCTATGACTCATAGTTGAGGTCTTGTAGCCCTGATCTGCATTTTCTTAAAGGGTGACCTACTTTTCAATTAAAAGGGAGTCAAAATAAAATTTGACCCCCATTCTTATTTCGTTACCCTAATTCCATCAAAAATCCCCATCTCCCATTTACTCTTTTGATCAAATTTCGGCTACCCACATCATTTTTTGGTGGATACTTCGGTAAGGACACTATGTTTTAGGGTTTCAGCGTACTCCTTGCTCTCTCGTTAACTCTCATTGATCTTCATTTGCTCAATTGGTAAGTTTTCATAGTTACGTTTAACATTCATGTTACGATCTATGAATATTGTTAAGTGAATGTTAATTGGTCGATCATTTTGGGCTCACACATAAGAAAATAATGGTATGAATAGGAGCAATTGGGTTAGGACTTTTGAGTTCCCTAGTGTGTTTTTGAATGGTATGATTGCCCTTGTTGGGTGGTGGTAAGGTTGACTATTGATGATTATGCCTTGGAGACTAGTTAATCTTAGGTATTTAGTGAAAGTCGTTGGGGATTGTTGTCTAATTATCGGACACTAGTTGGTTGTGTTGACAAATTTCATAGTGGTTTTAATTGCATCATTATAATAACGTAATGCTTTGATGCTATTTAACTGTGTTTTGCATGATCCTTGGTTCTTGTGAGTAGATTGTAGGCACCACAGATGGGTTCTGTTCTCTACCACTAGGACTCACTACGAGTCGTAGGCCACCCTAATCATCGTAGTGGCCTCTTACAAGAGGCACCAGTCACCTGAGGCTCCTTACTACTTTTTCCCCATGAGACCCATCTATGATTCATAGTATTCACTATGAATTATAGTAAGGGACTCGTAAAACTGACCTTGTTTTAAAATTATATTCTACTCCTGACTATGAGCCTAGACTACGACTCGTAGATCATCACACATGTCATACCGAAGGCTCATTTATGTGATCAGAATGTCATCTCCCAGGTACCTTAGAATTATGAGGCTCTTGGATGACTCATAAGTATACTACGAGTCATACTTGGTCCTCTTACCGATAAATCTACATCTGAATCTGTGCACTATGTTTGAGTTTTCTATTAGTGTTTAGATTTCTATTGATAATTTGTCCTTGCAGTCTCTATCTATTCCAAACACTATAGTGCTCACGTTATATTTGTGGGTTGACTTTTTAGGTTATATGGCTCCGAAGGTTGAAAAAGAGGATATTAAAGCTCAAAGAAGACAATTGAGGGATAACCTCTCTAATGATAAAACATTTAAGGGCTCTGTGGAAGTTCACACAGTCCAAATAAACCTCGAGACAAATGTACCTCAGCCTCGAGCCCGTGTTGCATAAATACCAATGGAAGTTACTAGTCCTTCTTAGTCTAAAGAGGAGGGCAATAAAGATGGGTTGGATGATGGCTGATCATTGTCAGAAGCGGAGTCCATTAAGACATCTCATACCTAACTTGAGGAGACTAGTTCTCAACCTCTAGCGGATCCTACTACCACTGTCATATCCACGGATCCCAGAAATACTAGATGGTGTGTTCTAGGCATGCATGATATATATGACAAAGGGTTGGAACTAAAGGGTCCAGGAAGGCCGGTTTGATAATTTCATGAGGAACAGAGACTTAATGATTCTGGATTGAGCAGAGTACCTGACTTGGAGACAGCGATCAATCATCATAGACTTGCATAGCTATCACAAAAGTTGGGCAAGTATGACCCATATATAATCTGGGAATTTTATGCTACCTATTATTCCACTACTCTCCAAGATCTTCCTCAAGGGAAGAAGCCTATAGAGTAGCCAAGTTTGCGAGAAGTTCTAGTGTAGGGTGAAGTTGTTGTTATTTCAGAGGAGGCTATTAGGAGGGTTTAGTTCGGGCCAAACTACATAGTACCTCATTCCACCACAGGTATGATGCTAAAATTACTACGATGAGGAAATTGGTGAGCGAGAAGAATGTGGATATAAAGATAGAGTTGCTCAGGTGGATAGCCAGCCAGATATGCGAAGAGGGTGTAGAACCTATGTGGGTCACATACCATACTGCTCAGATAGTGAAATCCCACCTCTCATTCAGAGACAAGCTCTAGTGGTCTATTATCCGTTGGCACATTAGACCCACCTTTACAAATAATGTGATCACCCTGGAGAAGGTTGTACTACTACCTAGCATTCTGGCTGGTTATGATATTGATTGGGCACGAGTTATGGCCGAATAGATCCACGAGTCAGTAATTTGTACTCAGACTTCATTACCTTTTCCCATCTTAATACATTGACTGTGTAATAAGGAAGTAGTGCATGTTTCTCTATATTTGGATCCATATGTAGAGGCCCTGTACACCATGGATCCCAACTAGATAAAGAATGATGAGAACCCTGTGGCCCTATAGAGCATAGTTTCCCCTCGAATCCCATATCCATTCCCAGTAGAGCTTCAGACTTAGGGTTCACTTCTAGCTGCTACTGGCGCTACACTAGTTGATACTGGCACCACTCCAGCTGCTATAAAGGCTAACTAGCTGCGGAGATTAAGTCCACACCATCCTCCAGTACTTTAGCACCAGCGGTAACTACCTTGTAGGTTGATTCTATTGTATCTACTATTGCTTTTTAGGCATTATTATGCAGGGTGGCTACGGTGGAGTCCAAGCTATCTTCTTTATCAGCAGGGGTCCGACCATGGGTTGATCAGACTATACGAGACTCTAAGGAGAGGATGAAGGCATTCACTCGTACATTGGTAGATGAGAGAGTAAGAGCGGTAGATGCCAAAGTTGATACATTGTAGATGGGAGTCCAGTAGAGACTTGAGGGTGCTAGGCCTGCTAACACGAGTGTAGTGACTAAGGAGTTGGTCAAGTTTAAGGCCGACTTATTATAGATATTAGCTACCATTGTTGCAGTCGCAAAGATAGCACCAGCGAGTGATAAGGCATTTGATTGGCTAGCTGACCCCTCCCATGTCCACGGGAAGAGGCCCGTTGAGCATGATGATGAGCCAGAAGAGGCCTCACCTTGATGACCCAATAGCCCCGGTGGAGGAGCCGATACCAGAGGAGGTAGTACTAGAGTCGATCCTATTGGCAGCCATACAGTAAGATAGGGAGTAGCAATATCCACATGGAGAGGGTAGTTCATGTACAACTACGACCTAGATTGCTGAGGAGGAGGTAGTGCTGCAGGGCCCCACAAATCAGCCAGAGACCAGTGCTTGATGCACCATGATATATGATTTTATTTGACCGCAGTTCATAATTTGTCATTATGGATACGTTGTTCTATTGTTAGACAATCTTTTTATTATGTTGGATTTTGGATGTGTTTGAATATTTTTATGTTGTGTGTTATTTTTACTTATGTTGTGGATATTAGTTTTTGGTTTTAATGTATGTATGTATGTATATATATATATATATATATTTCTATGTTATTGTGTTTTATTTTCATTCTGGTCTTTACTTTGAGGACAAAGTATCCTATTTTATTGGGGTATGGAAAGTTGTTAAGGTGAAGTCTGAGTAACCTCGATTCCATAACTTCCCCTATTTTTGATCCCAAGGTTTTCTTGTCATGATTCTTTTCCCTTGTGGTTGTTTATCTTTTTGTTGAACTGGCATGTTTAGGTAGTGTAGATAATGTGTAAATAAATAGTAGTGTTATTTGTTGGCATACACATAGTCATTAAATGTTTTTTTTAGATGATTTGGAAAATTAGGTATCCTCAAAATTTTTGAGATTGTGATTAGGATGCACTCATGCATTTTGATGATATGGTGATGTTTAATCTGACAAGGTAAAGGTAAATTGAGGTTTGAAGCATGATCTGTGAGTCTATGTGTGATTGTGGTTGCAATACGAAGTGTGTTGTGAGCTTATTTTGCTATATTCATGCATCTTGTATGGACTCAAACCTTGTCTTAATACTCTAAGATTAGTTGGGTGATGTGGTTGATATGGAAAGTATCTTAGGCCTTTGTTCTTTGAGTGAACCCATTTTTAACCTAAATGACCCACCAAATGAGTCAATCCCTTGTTCCAAATTTTTGATCTTCTCATGTACTCATTCTTTCTTGACACCTTGCTGGATTAACCTTGTTTGATGAAATACCTTGATATTGGCCCTAGCCTATCCTTGGACATGTGAACCTTAATTGAGGCTAAAAGCCTAATTTTAGGGTGGCTACAAGTTGTGGCCCTGGTTTGAGGAATAGATATTGTGTACTTCACCTCAGGCTAAAAGGCTAAAGTGTAAAGTAATGACAATAAAGTGGTTGGGAAATAAAGAAAGAAATGAAAAATCATGAATCGAGTGAAGAAAAACAAAGAAAAGTGCCTCGAACTTAGAAAAAGTAGCAATAATTGAGTACTGAAATAAGGAACAGCTGAAAATAGAAAGAAAACACTCAAGAAAAAGTTTGAAACAAGAGAATAAGGGTGGATTTATTGAATTGGTTGGGTTATGAAAGCAAAAAAGTATTGGTAAACATGGTTCAAGGATAGCTTTTAGTCACTACTTGCCTCAAATGCCATACCAAAGCCACCTGAACCTATTTTACAATCCCATAAGTCCTAAAGTGATTCAAATCCACTTTCTCATTAAGCAAGAAGATGAGTATATAGGTAAGCCTATGGTATTAGTTAGTACGCATGAATTTCAATTACAAGAGTGAGAATGCTTCTTTAGTCCCTGAATTCTAAATGCTTCTTGAGTGACTAAAAGGGACTTCTTTTCTGTGAGGGCATTTGCACTACTTGATTAATATATGGCTGCACTACTGATTGTGGATGGCTGAAGCTCCTTAGCCTATCATAGTTGGGTTACCTGATTCATCATCGTGTTTTGTGATGCTTAGTAACTTTTCAACCTAGTTTTGAAAATTATAGTTGGGTACCTGAATCAGAGGAATTGATGCATATGCCATTATTATAGCTGCTATATATTTCACTTTGTCTGCGTAGATTGAGTCGTCACTTGAGGACAAGCAACAAATATGCTATCAAAATACAATACATTTGACACCTAAAACAAGGGATTTTGTGAGTTCTTAATATGACTTTTTTTTATGATTTTATGTGTTTTTGTGTTGTTCTTGCATAAAAAGTTAGGTTGGTATGATATTGAAGAAAAGTTGTAAATATTACTGAATCATAAGATATATGAGCTTACCTACGAGTCGTAGCCCAAGCTATGAGTCGTAGGTGTGTCATAGCAAGAAACAAAGATAAAAAATCAAAAATCTGCTAAGTGGAGGTCACCCCTACGAGGCTATCCTAGGAGTTGTAAGTCTCACTACGACTCGTATGGGTGGACTCATAGCAGGAATCAGAGAGCCAAAATGTTGGACCAAAAATTGAAGGCCGAGACTACGTGAGTAGCATACGAGTCATACCAGTGAGGTTGTACCAATTGAGTCCAAGATGCTAAGAACTTGATACGATTACGACTTATAGGTTATCCTACAAGTCGTACCTGCGAGGTATACCAGCTGCCAGCTGTCTTTTCTGTGTAATTTTAAGAACTATTTTATAAACACTATGTATAATTTAAGTTAGGGTTTTTAAAAAGGAGATTCAAACCAGAGAAGTTTTGATCAACTTTGAATATTCTCTTAAGGAAACTCTTAGGTTTTTAGCTTAGATTATCTTTTTTCTCTTGGAAAACCCAATTTTGGGGATTGTAAACCTTGCTTTGTGCTCATTGTCAATCTATCAAGCTTTTTGTTTGCAACTTGTGGTGTCTTCAGTCTTCATTGCCTTGGGTAGAATTTTCAATCATGTCATTTGTTTGCATTTTTGCTTGTTTTACCTTAGGCATGAGTAGTTAAGCACCCACAACTTGGGGTCATGGAAACTATGGATATATTACTTGAGATAACCTAAGTTAATTGCATTTCTATGATTGGGGTTTTGCATTTATTGTTTATTTTCCTTCATTATGATTGTTGTTTGGTGGTGGCCAACACCAAACCCCGCCTACAATCGCAATTCTAACCAAGGTAGTGATGAATAGGAAAAGGGAGGTAAATTACAGAATTTGATTGATATGTTCTCATTTAATCAACTAAACCTGACCAAAGGGAGCTTGACTTGGATAGTAGGTAATAGTTAGTTAGCACACCATGGTAGCCGACCAAGCACCATGGTGAAATTTAACCTTCACCTTCACAAGACGGCTGGAAGAACCTTAGTTACCGTCCTTCATGCGAATCTCTAATTGTAGTTACATTACATAGGGTGATTGAGTTAAAGAAACATGGGGAACACAATTCTCAAGTTGTCCCTAAAATTGAGTGTTTTTCTGCATCATAGTATAGTGTTTATTTTATTTTGTTCTTGAATCAACCCCCCCTCCATTTAGAGATTTTAGTTATTGATACTCGAAATGATTGATAGTGAATTCTCATGGTCAAACCCTATATTCCCTATGGATTCGACCCTAACTTTTGGTTAGTTTAATTGCTGACAACAATCGCTTTCTTATTGGAGCATGAACATCATCACCCATGGCACTCAATTTCAGCTTCTAGTACCAGTACACTGCTTAGCCCTAAGTCTTTTAACCTTTCCTCCTTATGAAATCTCCACATTGGCCTCCCTCGACTTTTTGGTTCCAGTCATTTTTCATAAATATCTCTCATACCAAGGATGCACCACCATGTGTTTTCGGTGTCTGTGGAGGTGATGGTGTAGGTAGAATTAGCTGGCTGTAGGGAAGATACCTCCTCTGGTTGAGCTTAAGATACCTCAAGAGAGATGGACCCAAAAAGTGAAGCATCATCATCTGATCCTTCTTCGTCACCCTCTTCTTCAAACTAGAAGGGGCTATCCACTTCCATCGGGACCCTTATTGTTTGTGATCTAGCCAAGGGAACGTTAGCTTCAGCGTCAAGGTGTACATTCATCTCCTCAGCGGATTGATCATCATCTTATGTTTCATCTCGCAGTCTATGTCCTGAAGTCGAGGCAGCACCTCATCTATCTCTTGGAGGCATTATCTCTGAAAATTTGCCACACTCCAAAGCATGAGTCCCATGATGTTTTGTTCCAAAAACAAATAACACATAAAATAGTAAAACAAGAAATAATAAAATTACTCAAGTAAAAACAACACAACCAGGTGCAGAGTTGTACGTACAAGGTGAAGGTATGACTCGTAGGGTGGCATACGAGATGTATTTCAGCCACGTAGTACCAAGGCATTTGAGAAAAAAACATTCTGTAATCAGCTATGAGATGCAGGTATGACTCGTAGGGTTATCCTACGAGTCATAACCTATGCTTGTATCTAATTCTAGAAACTTTTTGTAAAGTCATATCTGGGCCATGAGTCCACCACGAATCATAACAAGCTCTACAAGTTGTAGGTGAGTCTTATATGGAAAATGTTATGGCATTATAGATGACTGTTGCCTTCTACAAAGGGATACTGTATCTCGTAGGATGACCTATAACTCGTAGTGGGTCCCCGTATTAGAAAATAGAGAGCACCCTGGATGCCTTTAACCTTTCCACAATGACCAAAAGGCAAACAGGAAGCACAAGAAAGCAAAAGAAAAAGAGATAGTTAACCCTATAATAACTCTAATCACTCCACTTTACAAGATATCCCACAATGAAACATGATTCTTTCTTTCCGATCAAAACATTCGTAATATGAATTACTTTTGGAAATCACCCAATTTCAACAATAGTATATCATACAGAGGCATAGAAAGGGTTACTCAAGTTCATACATGAGTATTTCATGGCAACAAGATTATAACACCCCAACACCTACAAATTTCAACCCAACATGATATCTTAATATAATTACCCATAGATCGTGAAATAAACGCACTCAAGCACCACATCAAAGTTCATAATTGTCAAGCAAGGGTAGAAACAGAAAGCCTAATCGCTATAGTGGTGTAGGTAATTATACATCATACTCCTGATACTATCATAATCACTTACAAATGGTTTATCTTACCCAGATCATATAATATTCATTCATATACCCACAAATCAAGATTGTCTCATAGGCATGCCAAACTTTACCACGAAAACTTACTAGATGAAAGATGAACATATGACGAGAAGAAGAGTAAATGCTGAAACCCCTGCTGAATTTCACTTACTGGGATATGCTGATATGCTGATAGAAGAATGGTTTAGGGATGAATGAAATAGTGTAAACTATTGTTTGGGGGGTTATAGAGGAAGAAAAACCATTTTAGGCAGAGAAATGAGGAGCCAAAAGACATTAGTCTTTTAATATTCCAAGTTGGGTCACTTTAAAATTCTGCAAGCTGGTCTATTAGATTGGGACCTATGAGTCATAGGGCATCCTATGACTCGTAGGTCCCAATCTCATAGCAGACCCAACACTTAAGAAAATGTTGATTTCATTCCTGGGAACTACAAAACCCGTTTACGACTCATAGAGGACTCTATAAATCATAAGGTATGCTTGTACCATGTGTGTCAACTTGTTATGGTCACTATTTCCCTCTACGAGGAATGACTATGAGTCGCAGAGTTCACTGCGATTCATAGGCCTGCTCGTAGAGGTTTCTCAACATATTATCCTCTTCAACTCTTTAACTTTTAACTAGTTCCTGCAAACCACACTTAAAGATATACCAATATGTAGAATAATACAACTGATCCAGTGTCTCAACACATCAAAACAAACATCAAACTACTACCTAGAAATTCAAACAAATGATATAAACACAAAATATTCCAAAAATATAAGAGGTATTTGGGTTGTCTCCCAAGAAGTGCCTTGTTTAATGTTGTAGCTTGACTTTATCATCTTGGATACTCAGACTTCTCCAAGAGTCTTATCGCTCTTCCTTCGACCCTTCCTTTGCTCGTCTTGCACCAACTCTAGTTATTCAACAATCTGCTCTATCTTGTCTCGAAGCTTTTACATTGCTATGGTTTGTTGTTCCACTTGTAGTTACCCTTGATAACGTTAAGCTTTATCTCCCAAACAACATCCTCTTGCTCATTTACCTTGGTCAGGACTTTTTCAAGCGTATGCCCAATCCTTGTTAGCTTATCAGTGATGCAATGCTACTGCGTTAACCTTGGCCAATTTGGTAAATTTTTATTCTTGGGGTTACTTGGGGCTCCCTTCAATACACTGGTGGATGGTCCGGCCTGTCCTTGAAAAGGGTTGGTAGACTTGGGAAACTAGCAATAGCTTGTCCATATACTTGGTAATCTCATTAAATGGTTGTCTTAGGACTACTCAATAGTTTCCTCCAAACAATGCATCAGCATGCACTTGTTGTTCAGAGGTTAGTGCTTGGTAGAAGCTAGCCGCCAATTCATCACTCGTCAGAAGATTCCAGAAATTGCGATGTAGATCTTTTGTTCAGTCATGGTCAGAATCAACTTATGAATAGACTAAGCAACAAAACAAAAAGTAAAAGTAAAATACAGAAGATTCCAGAAATTAACACTAGAACTAACTAATAGTGAAATGAAGTCAAAACCTAGTTGTATTGCCCGACAATGGCACCATAATTTCTGGTGATGTTTACTCTCTAATAAAAAGCAGTCGCTATCAGCAATTAACGTAACCAAGGTTAGGATCAAATGCGCAAGGAATAGAGGGCTTGACTATGAGAATTCTCAATCATTTAAAGTATCTATAACTAAAATCTATAAAGGGGGGTTGTGATTCAAGAACACAGTAAAATAAACACTACACTATAATGTGAGAAAAGACTCAATTTCAGGGATAACTTAGGAATTGTGTTCCCCATGGTTCGTTGACTCGATTAACCTAGAGAACATAACTAAAATGAGAGATTTGCCTGTAGGATGGTAACTTAGGTTCTTCCAACCTTCTTGTGAAGATGAAGGTCGAATTTCACAGTGGCGCTTAGTTGGCAACCATGGCATGCCAACTAATCATTACCTATTGCCCCAGTTAACCTCCCTTTGATCAGGTTTGGTTGATTAGACAAGAACACATCATTCGAATCCCATTATCTATTTCTCTTTTCCTATTCGTCACTACCTTTATCAGGATCATGATAGTAGGTGGGGTTTGGTGTTTGCCACAACCAAACAACAATAATAACGAAGAGAAATAGACAATACATGCAAAACCCCAATCATAAAAATGCACTAACTTAGGTTATCTCAAGTCAACTACCATGGTTCTCACAACCCCAAGTTATGGGAACTTAGCTACTTATTGCTAAGGTAAAACCAACAAAAATGCAAATATAAGACATGATTGAGAATTTTACCCAAAGAAATAAAGCTTCAAGGCACCACCAATTGCAAACCAAAAGCTTGATAGATTGACAATTAGTACAAGACAAGATTTACAATCCCCAAAAGTGGGTTTTCCAAGAGAAAATGATAATCTAAGATAAAACCCTAGAAAATTCTTAGAGAGTATATTCAAAGATAATGTTATATTCTCTCCATTTTGAATCTCACACTCTTCTTCTTTCGAATAGAACCTAACTTAAAGTATTTATAGTGCTTACAAAATAACCATAAAAATTACACAGAAAAGATAGTTGGCAACTGGTATGTCTTATAGGTATGACTCGTAGGGGGACCTACGAGTCATAATTAGGGTCTCATATCAGGTTCTTGGCATCTTGGACTCAACTTGTACAACCCACTGATGCAAGTCGTAGCTTGGGCTATGACTCGTATGTTCCTCTTGTAGTCTTGGCCTTTATTTGTAAATCCAAAATTTGGGCTCACTTTTTCCTACTACCAATACATCTATACGAGTCACAGTGAGACTTACAACTCATATGATGACCTCGTAGGGTTGACCTACACTTAGCAAATTTTTAATTTTTTGGTCTTTGTCTTTTGCTATCATAACACCCTATGACTTGTAGCTTGGGATACAACTCGTAGGTGAACTTGTATGTCCTATTCTTCAGCAAAATCTATAATTTTCCTCCGAAATCATACCAACCTAACTTTTCTACAAGAACAACACAAAAACCACATTATAACTATAAAAATTTTTGTCAAGAACTCTCGAAATCCCCAGTTTTAGGCATTGAATGTGCTGTATTTTTACAGCACATCATATGATAGTTGCTACTCGGGGTGGCAAGATCACTATTGATCGTCCCATGCTAGTTGATGAAGAAGATGTTCGATAGGATACATGTGCTTCCAAGGATGTAGATGAAGGGTATGATCGTGGCAAGGATCGGTGAGTGAAGCTACTACGGTGCTACAAAAGTTGAAGCCTATTCCTAGGCCTCTTCCTTCCTTCCCTTAAAGAACCAAAAAAATAGAGAAGGAAGGCAAGTTCAAGCACTTTCTCTCCATGCTGAAACAACTCTCCATCAATTTCCCACTCATTGAGGCACTGGAGAAGATGCCAGGGAATGCTAAGTGCATGAAGGACTTGGTCACTAAAAAGTGCACTGTGAGTCAGGAGCTCTCCTAAGAGCTTCAACATTGCAGTTCTATTTTTACAAGGTCCTTGGTTAGAAGCGTGAAGATCCAGGTTCTTTCACTATACTCTGCACCATCAGAGATGTGAAGTTCATGAGGGTGCTATGTGATCTACGTGCCAATATCAATCTGATGCCCCTTGCGCTATACAAGAAGCTTGCATTAGAAGCCCCTACTCCAACTAGCTTACGATTGTTGATGGGGGATAGCATGGTGAAGAAGCCTGTGGGGATACTATATGATGTTCTTGTCAAAGTTTAAAAGTTCATCTTCTCTGTATACTTTGGTGATCCTAGATTGCGAAGTTCACTTCGACATCCCAATCATCTTGGGAAGATCGTTCCTAGCCACTGGTAAGCAACAATGGAAATGGAAGTAGATCAACTCAAGTTCTTATTGAATGATGAAGAAGTCATCTTTAATATCTGTCAGTCTATGAAGTGTCCAGATGATTTGAGAGTGCTTTTTTGTTATCAGGCTATTGAATATGCTAAACTAGAGGTAACATTTAAAGTAAGATTGGGTGTTGACAGTGAATTCTCTAGGAGTGTCTTACTGTCCTAGGCACCAAACTAAGCTAGAGCTAGATTTGTAGAATTGGGAGTCACTACCCACAAAGCCCTCCATAGAAGACCCACCAATGTTAGAATTGAAGGCCCTTCCAGCACATCCGAGGTATGTATTTTAGGAGCCAACAACACTTTGCAAGTCATAGTTGTCGCGGACTTGAATGAAGAGCAAGTGAGCGCCCTTGTAATGGTTCTTAAACAGTTTAAGAAGGCCAATGGATGGACAATTGCAGATATCACTGGTATCCCTCTCGGGGTATGTACACACAAAATCTATCCGGTCAAGGACTACAATCTAAGCATTGAGCACCAAAGGCACCTCAACCCTCCTATACAGGAAGTTAGGAGCAAAGAGATCATCAGATAGTTGGACGCAGGAGTAATCTACCCGATTACCAAGAGTGAATGGGTAAGTCTGGTGTAGTGCATTCTAAAGAAAGGATGTATGATAGTGGTACCAAATACCATCAATGAGTTGATCCTGATACGACTAGTCACAAGATGGAGGTTATGCATGGATTATAGAAAACTCAATGCTATGACAGAAAAAGATAACTTTTGTGTGCCATTTATGGATCATATGATGGATCGACTAGTTGGAAAGGGATGTCACTGCTTTCTTTATGGGTATTCAGGCTACAATCAGATCACCATTTCTCGACAGGATCAACAGAAGATGACATTTATATGCCCCTATTGCACCTTCGCATTTAAAAGAATGCTATTCGGGTTGTATAAGTCCCCAATAATATTCCAGAGGTGCATGGTGTCAATCTTCTCAAACATGGTGGATGAAACTATTAAAGTCTTCATGGATAACTTTAGTGTAGTTGGAGACTTATTTAAAGATTGTTTGAAGCACCTACAAGCTATTTTGCAAAGATGTGAGGAGAGCCACCTAGTGCTGAATTAGGAAACATGTCATTTTGTGGTGAAAAAGGGCATTGTATTAGATCACAAGATCGCTAGCAAGGAGATCAAGGTTGATAGAGCGAAAATGGAGGTGATCGAGAAGATTCCACCACTCATCGTAGTCAAGGGTGTGAGGTGTTTCTTGGGGAATGCAAGATTCTATCGAGGTTCATAAAAGACTTCTCTAAAATTTTATACTATTTGTGCTAATTATTGGATAAAGATTCTAAGTTCTGTTGTATGATGCGTGCCTCAAAGCCTTTGAAGAGCTAAAGAAGAGGTTTTATCTTAACGCCAATCATTGTAGCTTCAGATTGGTCCAAGCCCTTTTACATCATGTCTTATACAAGTGGGGTTACTCTAGGTGTAGTATTTGGTTATCACCAAGAGAATATATTACATCCAATATACTGAAATGACCCCAAACAATGCCCAAAAATGTAACTCGGAAGTACCCAAAATCGTAATTTCCATATATTTCAAAATTCGTGCATAATATCAAAAATCTAACTTCATATTATTGATCGGTGGGTAAAATTGAGTGGGAAATGGGTCTAACTCTGATTTTTAGAGCAACCATATCAAACATCAAAAGTCCAAAAAATGGAATTCAGTGAGGGTTGGCATCCCTGACATAACTCGGCCAGGGCGATCCTCAGGGTAAAATTTGCCCAGTTTTTTTGGTATTCTAGTCCAACATTTTGGGTCTTTGGACTAAGTCTTCCTATACATGAAAATATCTATACCTAGCCATATTTAACATTCACATCATTTAAGATATTTCCTAAAACCCTTTCTAACTCTTAGACAAATTTTTCACTCAAAATTCAAGTGCCCAAATCTCATTATGGATCTACGTATTTCATTCAAGCTTTAAGTCTCCATTTAAATCATCTTCAAGGAAATATCCAAAGTCTAGGTATATGGGTTTCAACCATTGGGTCCTTTCACCTATGGCACCCAAGCTCCCTTTTCACATAAATTGCATGTTTCTAAGTTGATTTACCTATGGGTCTTACTTATTATGAATTTGACTATGAACTATATTGGGGTTTCATAAAAGTGTGACTAACTAAACATGTTTTGAGCTATGAATCTATGATATATCTTGAGATTTGATGAAGGATTTTGATGTATATTTCATGAGGGCATTACCAAGTATTGGTGGGAGGTTTTATATTGATTCTTCTTACATGATTTCACTCTTGAATTGCATAATTTCATACTAGCATTGCACACTTGCCAAGTGTTTGATAAAATGCCTTTTTAAAGATTCTTAAAGTTTTGATGATCTATTGTTGATTTGTGAGTCAAGTGACTTTATGATGATTTTGGGCTTTCTAAAGATGTGTTTTATTCATGAAAATATTAATAATATTGTACAGACGGATTAAGCCCCTTTTCTCAAAGACTATACCTTTTGTGAGCCTTCGATGCTGATGTTAATGAAAGGGTAATGTTGATGATGACCCAATCTTATGTTTGAAGTTAGGCTCACCATTTGTGGTCAATGATGTTAATAGTTACTCGTGCCATGTCTCTATATTTATTGAAAGTTATTATAGTATTATTATCTTATGTATTTCGTGGGATTAGACTTAACACCGAGTGGACTAGAGGCGGGTACCTAGGTCCTAAAACTATGAGCCACTGTAGGTGAAGGGATTAAAGGTGAATCCCCAAATCTCTAAGAGGAAAGTACCTTAAATATGAGGGCTTGAGGCAAGTACCCTATAGTTGATCTGCCATAGATTACGACATATCTTTTGGAGATAGTCACGTCAGCGGCGACAAGTGGATCATTCTGAGTCCGAGCTTGAGGCGAGTACCCAAATCTAGAAAGTAGAGACAAGTACCAATTTCACATAAGGGTTATTGGATCCACTTAGGCATTAGGAGGTTCACCATGGCAAGTAACTTCCTCTTCTCTTCTAGTGTAGGATAGACATTAGGATTCCAAGTTGTAGCTTGCTTGGTCCTATTTTATGTCGGTTGAGATTTTTCCCCACTCTTATATGTTATGTTCTATGTAAGACTAATAATTCTCAAAGCATGATTTACTTAAGCATTGATCATACATGCCAGAGATTTATTATGCTATCTATTGCTTATCATTATGCATTTTGACTATGTTGCCTATCTCTTGTTGTATTGCATCCTACGTACTTAGTACATTCAGATGTACTAATACATATTTTATGCCTACATGATATCACCTTTTAGGAACCGTAGGTCCTATTAATTCTCCTCTACGTGGCTAGACAGATTGTTCAAGTTAGATTTTGGTGAGTCCTCAAGTTCGGGGATAATATCTATCTTCTTTCATGCTGATGTTTACAGTACATCTTGTATATTTGGATTAACTATTGTTATTATTATGAGGGTGAGCCCAGAAAGTATCTTGGGCCCCACCCAATATATGTTTAGAGGTTTTGTTGGACAAGTATGTAATGATGCTGTGAGCTTTGACTCCCTTTGACTCTTTTGATATTTTATGATTTGAAAAATGTTTGTTATCCCTGTGTTCCCTTTTTACTATCTCTTATTGTTAGTTTTATTGCTTCAGTGACCAAGTATGTGTAATGATATGTTAAGAGTCTTGATTGGGGTCCCTTCGGGTTCCCTATTCGCCGTGTCACATCTAGGACCTAGGATGGGATCGTCACATATACTATGATAGTAAAGCCCTAAATACAACCCAAAAGAATTACAACGTCACTACTCAAGAGTTACTCGCAGTGGTCTTTGCATTTGAAAAAGTTCAGGTCATATCTATTAGGGGCCAAGGTGATGGTGCATATTGACCACTCAACATTTTGGTACTTGATGGCTAAGAAAGATAAAAAGCCAAGGTTGATGAGATTGGTGCTTCTATTGCAAGAATTAAACTTCCACATCATAGATAGAAAAGGGATAGAGAATCAGGTTGCAGATCATCTCTCCAAATTAGAAGATGGGGCAATGACAAAGTTTGATGATGGATTGGAGTTCGATGATTCTTTTCTAGATGAGAGAGTGTTGGTTGTATCTCGTGATTTAATGCCTTGGTTTGCATACTATGCAAACTATTTTGTAAGTGACATAGTGCCACCCAACCTGAACACACATCAACATCGAAAGTTTATGTCTGATGTGAGGAAGTTCTTTTGGGATGACCCATACTTGTTTCGTATGTCTGCTAATAAGATTATTCATCACTGTGTTCTAGAGGTAGAGATGATGTGCATACTTGAGGTATGCCACTCATCATTGGTGGGTGGGTGTCATAATGGAATTCAAACCATGCATATAATGTTATAGTGTAGGTATTATCAGCCCACTATCCACCAAAACACCCACGACTACTCAAAATCTTATGATAGATGTCAAAGAGATGGTGGTGCTTTACACAAACATGAGATCCTTCTAAACCCTATTATGGTGATTAAGTTATTTGATATATGAGAGATCGATTTAGTGGAACCATTTTTTAGCTCACACGGAAATAGGTACATCCTAGTTGCTATGGATTATGTATCAAAGTAGGTTGAGACCATGGCTCTACCCAACAATGAGGGCAAAACTGTCATAATATTTCTGAAAAAGAACATCTTCTCAAGGTTTGGCACCTCTCAGGCAATCATTAGTCATGGAGGTTCTCACTTCTCCAACTTATTAAAGCTCTTCTTGAAAAGTATGGAGTGAAACATTAGGTGGCGATGCTTATCATCCTCAGACAAGTAAGAGGTGTCTAATAAGTAAATTAAACAGATTCTATTTAAAATCGTGAACGCAAACTGGATAGATTGGTCGCGGAAGCTGGATGACGCATTATGGGCATACCAGACAAGATTCAAGACCCCTGTAGGCATGTCTCGCTACCAACTTATTTTTAATAAAGTATGTCACTTGACGGTAGAACTTGAGCATAAAACAATGTGGGCACTGAAGAAGTTGAATTTGGATTGGAATGATGCGACAAACTCTACGATGAGTCAAATCAATGAGCTTGATGAGTTTCGATTGAAGGCGTATGAGAGCTTAGCCTTGTACAAACAAAGAATGAATCTGCAACATGACCATCACATAGAGAATCACTAATTTGTATGAGGGGACTTGGTACTTCTCTATAATTCAAGATTGAAGTTGTTCTCTAGGAAGCTCAAATCCAAATGGATGGGCCTCTTTCGAGTAGCAGCCATCTTCGATCATGGGGATATTGAGTAGGAGAGATGAAATGGAGGAACTTTCAAAGTAAATGGCCAAAGATTCAAGCTATACCTTCGAAATGTAGAAGAGATAAGGACGGTCGAAGAATGGGATCTTAAGGAAGTCTGAGTACTTAGGCCATCTATGTTGTGCCGTGATAATAAATGAGGTGCTACTTAAGGAGGAAATCCAAGGAACGCTAGCGCTTAGGATCCCAGGTATGCCTTTTGGCCCCCTATGTTTTATTTTGTTTTGATTTTGTACATTTGGGACAATGCATATTTTTTTCGATGGGGTGTGGGTAGTTGGGCCTCAGTTAAGTCTGAGTAGCTTCTACCATTAACTACCCTAATTTTTGATCCAAGGTTTCTTTCGTGTGTTCTTTTTTTCAATGGATGTTTACTTTCTGTTAAATCGGTATATTTAGGATATTTTAGATAGTATGACTTATGGCATATAGCATGTTTTGTGTTTTGTTTGAAAAATGACACCCATAAAAATTTTGATTAGTAGTTAGATAACAACCATGCATGTTTAGGTGTATGACAATGTCTGTTCTGATAAGCGAGTGTACATTAAGACAAAAAGCATAATCTGAGAGTCCTGTTGATAATATATATGCAGTGCCAAGTGAGTGTGAGCTTAATTTGATAGATTCATGTGTTTTGTGCTAATTCAGAACTTGCCCTGTAACTCTAAGTTAGATTGTAGATTAATTGGATTAGGAAAAGATTTTAGGCCATTGTTCTTAGTAATCCACTTAGCCTAAAATGACTAATCGAAACTGTGATATAATCCCTTGTTCCTAATGTTTGAGCCTAGCATGTACCTACTCTTTGAAAGCACCTGATTAACATAGCTTTGTTAGTTGTAAAATCCTAAAATTGGCCCTAGTTCTTCCTTGAATGTCGTGCACCTTGACTGAGGCAAAAACCCTAAGTTGAGGGTGGCTACTAAAAGTGGCCCTGGTTCTGAGGATAGATATTTTGCACCTCAATACAGGCCAAAAGCCTAAGTTGAGGGTGACTACTGTAAGGGTAAAACACAAAACAATATGGTGGTAAGTTAGTGATACGTTAAAAAAGGGAAAATCATGTACTAGGTGCAAGAAAAATAAGTGATGCCTTAGTGTAAGCTAAAAAGCAAATAAAGTGTAGCAACAAAGCATAAATCTGAAAAAATGAAAAAGAAAGCACCCAGAAAAGCTTAAAATAGGAAAAAGGGAGAATAAGATGAAAATAACAGAGTTGGTAGGGCAAAGGTATAGAAAAACATAATGTCAAGAAGGACCTTTAATCACTATTTTCCCATAATATCATACCAAAGCCCCTTGAGCCCACGTTACAAGCCTAGAAAGTCCGAAAGTGATCTTAGTCCAGTTAATTGAAGGTCTGAGTCATGACTATAAGTGAAAGCCTATGGTATTAGACATTATTCATGAATATCTGTTGTGAGAGTGAGTGATTTTTCATAGTCCCAAGGTTTAACATGAAAACATCATTAAGTGTCAAATACAAGACTTCTTTCTGTGAGGACACTTGCGTTGCATTATTAGTACTAGACTTGTTCAGTGATTGTGGACTGTTGATAATCCTTTGCTTGTCATAGTTATGTTGTCACATGCACCAGTTTGAATTGGTTTTCTAGATAGCTATCTGATCTTGTTTTGAAAAGTTGGTGTGGTTGTCTGAGTCTAAGTTTTATGTGATGTATGACATTGGGTTGAGGTCTGTGTGTTACTGTGTTATCTATATAGATTGAGTCTATCCCTAAAGGATAAGCAACAATTTTAAGTTGAGGGTGTTGATGTGCTGCCAAAATATAATACTTTTGATAAGTAAAACTTGAAATTTTAAGTGTTCTCAATGCGATGTTAGTTGGTTTATGTGTTTTTGTGTTTATATTTGTAGGATTACAGGTTGGCCTTGATTTTGGGAAAATTGTAGAAGTTGCTAATTTTTTGCTATTATATGAGACCCTTTATGGGTCGTAGATCATTCTATGGGCTATAGGGTGGTTTTGTGGACAAATCTAGTGAGGGGTTATTTTCTGAAGTTTATTCTATGAACATATAGACGAGAAATAGAAGGTTTTAAGAGTCGTAGAAGATGGTTTGTGCCCTCATGATCAGAGACTTCGATTTTTAGGAATTTCGTTAGATGAAACCCCCTTTACAGGTTGCAAATCACTTTATAAGTCATAGAGGGCTGACATTGAGTTGAAGTCCGAATTTCCAGTAGCTGAGTACGAGACCTCGATTACGGGTTGTGGAATGCAATATGACCTGTAAAATATCTTTATATGGCATGCCGACTAGTTCTCCTATTTTGTTTAGGACTTGAATTTTAATTATTATAAGTAGGTTTTTCAGGTTATATCATACCTCGAGAGGGTACCCAAGACGTGGCGGGCACCCAAAGACTATTGCAAGTCCCCAAGCGAACTCCTTGGTCTCATCACAATTATTCAATCAACGAAATCTATTAATCAGCGGAAGAGATAAGGAGGTAAATGGGAACATAAATCTAATCTCAAATAAGATAATAAGTAAAAGGGCTAGTAGAAAGGACTAGCTCAGCAAATCTTCACAATCAACATCCGACTCTAGTCTATGAAGCTTCTTTTAATATCAAGTGTTGTCAATGACAGATCCATGGCTACCTCAATCAAAAATAGTCTATCAAGTCTAAATCTAAGGCAAGATGAAATAAAAGTAATGAGCTCTCTGGAGTAAAGGAGGCTCACCTATTAGCGGAATGTCCTAGATCCTCAATGATGCGCCTATTGATGATCTCTAATCCCTGTATCTGCACCATAAAATGATGCAACGCCGAGTGGCATTAGTACATGGAATGTACAGTATGTAAAATAGTTGAATGAAACTGAAACAGGTAGAAAAATATGAAACAACAAATCAACTTAGAATAGTAACAATCAACATGTCAAGTGTCTATCTAGAACAAGAATAAAAAGTAGACAAATGACCCATCTAACCCATCAAACCTCTTTAATCAAATTAGAGTCATCTCAGAGGGACTTATCTCAACTCATCTCATCTCATCTCAACTCAAACTACTCAGTTTGGGAATTTTTTGGGAGTTTTCTTATACGACAATTATTAATTATGAGTCAGTGATTGTACAACAATCAAGATGATGTTGCCACAACTATTACATGACAAGTAGAGAATGAATCGAAACCAAAATGGACAAGTCCAAAATAGAGACAACAAACCACAAGTCCTCTATTGTTTCAGGGACTTCTAATCAAAAGGAACCTCAACAAAATATGATGTGATGGTCCTAATAGTTTGACGAGTGCAAGTTGGGTTAACTCTAACTTTTTTGGTGCTCAATACTCTTACCAAGACTCAATGTTCATAAGACATTCCATGAAATCAAATCATCTCAATCAACTTTTATTAAATAAGCCTCATGGAGGTATTCATCATTTAATCAGTCTCATAGAGACTCTCATCATCTCATCAATCAAAATCTCGATCAATAGCTCAAGGCTTAGAACAATTATAAGGGAAAAATCAAATCGACAATCATTAGAGTTCATTTAGAAAGACTCATGACCATCAACTAATATCAACCAGCCATCATTCTCACATTCACAATCACAATCGCAATCGACATTCTCAATTAAGGTTCTAGACTCAATCCCTAACTTCTTTCATACATGTTCTTAATAATTAACATATAGGGTTTATGCAATATCTTATGAAAAATATTCAATTCAAGAAAATAAGTTTATGATGAACATCAATATAACAAAATACATATAATAAATATAATTTTCAAGAAAATCCATCAAGAATCATGTATATAAACTCATGAACTTTCAACTCTCTTCTAAGACCATCTATTGGGTATATGAGAGAGCAATCACATGCTTTTAGTTTAGCCTTACATATTTGGGATGAAGCTATCAACAATCACCTTCAAGAATCTCCTTCAAATTCTTCAATCTTAGCTTCCGTCTTCTCTTTTCTCAAGCCCTAGTTTTTCAAATATTTAGAAAAGGACTTAGAATGGGGTTTAAGACCCTATTTACACATTAAAATAACCCAATTTGATCATGATTTGAGTTTGGAAGGGGTTGAGAATTGTCTAGAATGCTCCTCATAAAGTTTTAGAGAAATTTACACAATGGGAAAGCGTGTCCATGATGTAGACTTGTCGCTTCCACGTGTATTTTTTCCAAAAATCTTCCGGACAAGTTTTCCAATCTCCATCAAAATTTTTTAATGTGCACTATCATCTGAATTAGTTTCAAATCAAAAAAATTATTTTTTGATTCAATTACTCTAGAAATTGACTGAGACCATTTTCCTACTTAATTTTTTGTGCTAATCATAAATTCGGTCTTGAATTTCCAAATGGAGCATGAGAAGATGTGTTACATGCATGCCTCTATTCTAGGGGTCTTTTGGTAATTTAATCAGGTGTTACAGGTTATTTTTGAGAAGTTTTTGCCTAGTACTCAGAGAACTCAATATTTAGAGAGAGAAAATTGCAAGATCATATTTTAGAGTGTTTTAGAACACTTGTGTTTGAATTTCATCCTTAAGCTTGTGATACTTATTGAAATTGGATTTTACTTTTCTTAATTCTATTGTGTAAGTGTTCAATTGTGTCTTCTCAATTCATAATTCTTGCATCTATACATAGCATGAGTAGCTAAATCTACAACTAGAGTTGTGGGAACCATGAAGAACTAACAAAGTAAAATGGGATAATTTGGAAGTTGTATATGTATGTATTAATTAAATCTCTTCATTTTGTATATTTTCTAGTGGTGACCAACATTAGAACTCACCTAGCGTTACTAAGTGGACCAAACTAGTAACAAATTAGAAAAGAGATTAATTAACTGGATTCGATTGATGTGTTCTTATCTAATCAACCAAAAAAAGCCAAAGGGAGGTTGTACTAGGACTAATAGGTAAGGGTTAGTAATGCACACTATGGTGATGGTCCAAGTCGCATGGTGAAGTTCACCACTCATCTTTGACTAAAGGGGTTAGTGAACATAACTTACTATCTTGCATGCTATACGCTAGAAAAGAATTAGGTTATCTAGTGATGCTGAGTTGGCGAATCATAGAGAACACAATACCCTACTTTGTCTCCATATTGACTTCTCCCTTGTGATAGTTTAGTTATATTTCTCATTGATTATTGTAAAATTCTCCTTTGGGGAAGTAAATTGGTTAATAATTCAATTGCAAATTGCTGAATTTTCTTGAGTCTACGTATTCCCTAAGAGTTCGACCCTAACCTTTGTTAGGTTCTATTTCGTGACAATGACCTCTTTATCCTCTAAAAAGGAAGTGTAACTTGCGAGACATCAACCCCATAGAGATAGTGTCATCAAATCTTTAATGTAAACACAATGGCTAATAACTCAAGATCATGTGTCGGATAATTGTTCTCATGCACTTTGAATTGCCTTGACGTATAGGCAATGACTTTTTCATGTTGCATCAACACACAAACCCAAGCCTATATGTAAGGCATCACAATACACAACAAAACCATCCAGTCTTTTGGGAAATCTTATAATAGGATCTGATGTAAGACGATCCTTCAACAATTGGAAACTCCTTTAGCATTCATCGAACCTTTGGAATTTTACCTTCTTCTAGGTCAACCTTTTCAAATAAGTAGCAATAGAGCAAAAATCCTTCAATAAACATTCTATAATATCCGTCCAAAACTAAAAAAATTCTAATATCAGATGGAGATAATGGTCTAGGTGATACACCCAAATTTACACTCCAAAAGGAATAGTAAAGCGGTCGTTGATCAAATATAGAACTAAACTAGAGTTGGGGTCGATTCCATAGGTAATGCATGAAAATATGTCTATTAGCACCATTTTCAGACGTAATATCTATTCCCAAAGCAAGAGTGCATAAAGTAAATGGGGGGGGTGGGTTTGGTTTTTCAAACTAAGTTACTAAATTAAAGTAATAAATGAGTGCAAGGACTACTAGATTTCAAACAATTGATGCGAAGATAGGATTATGATTCCCATGACAACTAATGCGATTGCCGAATCTAGTAAACTCGTTCATGACTACGTATATAAGATCTAAAAGCTATGTAACATCTAATTCACCTATCGATCCTTCTTAGATGCATATCAATCATCAGCTTTCGATCTCAGGATCTATACTTGCTAACACTTGTTGTATATCCCCGAACACTCTTACCTTTCGGTCTCAAGTACTTAGACTAGGTTAAAAACCCCGAATTTCCATCATAGAACACTTTTCTTAATCAAAATATCCCTTTCGGGCATGTAATGAATAAAGGCTTACCCTAATGTGTTGACTCATCCAGGAAGAAATTATAATGAAGATTATTACTATATATACGCTAGCAAATCAAGAGTTTTACCCCATATTAGCCTATCTTATTGATTTGTTATGGTTCCCAATACCCTAGTTGTGGGTTTAGCCTATTATTTTGAAGAAAGAGACCCCACAATAATGCAAGGAATTCATAATAAATGACTTACTATTGAAGAATCAATGAATGCACGAGTTACAATCTTGAACTAGATAAGCAAAATCCCAAAATCTTGTGAAATCTCAAGGAAAATAGAATTTTTCGATATTTGTTTATCTCTAGCCATCCCCGACTCAGTAAAAATGAAATAAAATAACTATTTATATATATAGAAAACCTAATTCAAATTAAAATAGGAAAAATTTTATCGGCAAGGACACGTGCCACCACATGGCCCATTCGATGGTAAACGGATCATCAAACAGTCCATGTGGTTATACTTCACTTCCACTTTAGTTTCTTCTCCACGTACCAGTATATGGGCCGCGTGAGTTTAAACAATCCATGAAATGGACCGTTTACTTGTCCTTAATATTTTCTTGCTCAAGCTCTTCACATGGCTTCACGTCATGGAACGTGGTTAGCCACATGGCCGGTGATAAGCTATGTCTGGCCTCACTTATGACTTTTTCTTGATTTTCAATGATTATAGACATTAGTGTCACTTTGACGAGCTAACACACGGTCCATCTCCCTTCCCATGGCCCATGGCAGGGCCCCATCTGCTTACACTTTTGCATTCTATTCACTCTTTGACAGTAACTCCCTTTCACATCACTTTGACGGCCAAAAGCATGACCCATTTTACATCCCACGACCCATGGAGGGTGACGTGGGACATGCCTTCAACTCTTTGTGCCATCAACAGCCAAGTGTGAGGTGATGATAGGCCTCACGGTTCGTATAATGGTACATGAGCCATGTAGGCTTCCGTGTGCCCACACTTGATTCCATTTTTGCTCTTTTTCAGACTTTTTCTATAAGTTCACCCATTTCTCCCCGCGTTAGTCATTTTTTTCTGAAAAACAACAAAAGCAAAACATCAAAATAACACGTTTGCTTGAGAACTCACAAAAATCCTTTGTTTTAAGCGTTATAAGAGTCATATTTCTATGACTTATCAACACCTTAACTTTTCATGATTTCTTGTCCCCAAGCAAAAATGACTCAACCAAACAACGCACAAACACAAGTGCTCACTCAGACTATGGATCACCCTACATTTTGCAACATATATACCCTGCTAACAAGTTTAAGAATATGCTTACACCCTAAGTGACCTATAAAGATTTAGGCAAACATCATCCTTGCATGGTTAGTCCACATATGATCAGGAATAAAGACACCCTAGTTGAGTTAGCAACCAATTAATGCAAAAGACTTTGCCCTCACCACAAAGAAGTCTCACACTCAACGTAAGCATATAAAACAGTGACTGGAATGTAGTCACTCACTCTCAGAAATAACTTTCAATGGACACACACGTATCGATCATAAACTTTCCCTTATTTTCACCAACTTAACTCTTGAATTTCCCTTTTAGGATCAGATTAGATCTTTTGCGGCTTATAGCATAGTTTCGGGATCGGGTGAGGTATATTTAGGATTAAGTGACTAAACGGTCTCTCCCAGACACTTACTTTGACTTAGCCATTTGCTTTTTGGTCACTAACACTTCTTGCCCCTATTTTTCAAACCTTCTATCATACAAGAAGTGATGTCTATGCTCATTTACTCATTTTATTCTTCTTCTTTTTCACTCATTGATTTGCTTACGTTCACACCCATTTATTTTTCTCCCTTTATCACTTTATTATTTTTCAAACTCATTTTTCTGTTCTCCCTGCACTAGCCACCCTCAACTTAACCCTTTGGCTTGGGTCAAGGTTCACAATATCTTTCTAAGGGACTAGCGCCAATATAATCCACCCTCAACTTATGCTTTTGACCTAGGCGGAGGTTCACAATGTCCTTGGAGAAACTAAGGTTAAAATAGGGATCACAAATATATTGGGGAAGTAAATTTAGGTGATTACAAAGAAAATGACCATTTAGGCTTAACTTTTGGTTCAAGAGGGACAATTTCCTTTGGTTGGTCATTTTTGGGCTAAAGTGACTAGTCAACCACAACAACCTAAGGACTCCTAATCAAGTCATTCAATCATTTCAGTGGGACTAACTAGGCAAGTTCTGTATCACAAATGCATCGACTGAGTTATGCAATTAGTTCACACACATAGAACATCTTCTGCACTAATTAGTACTAAATCACATAGACATGCTTTATTCATTAGAATACCGACCATACATACGCAATACTTACCAGAAATCATACAAGTTAGTTAGGGTGAGATGCAAACACATATAACTTTAACATTATCAACATGGGACATTACAATAATCAACACAAGGGCTACCCTAGACTTCTATGAACAATTATATTTACACAAACATAATGACCTAAACATGCCAGTTCTACTAGATAATACACTTGAGAAAAAAGAAACATGGCAAGAAAAACTCTCAAGTGGTAGGATACCCCACCCCACCAAAAAGACAGTGGAGTGTCCTCACTATACCATAACACGAGTAAATTAATATACAGGAGATAGGACATACTTGGGATTCCCTAGGTGTCCGTAATATCAGTGGGACTAGATCCTTATAGGGGGTCTGCATCAGCATATGTAGCATCAAGTCCAAAGGTGCTACCAGAGGCGTCTACCCGTGCCACCTCTTCAGCCAGTCGCTCTCGTTTTGCCTTTTCAACTGCTGCTTGGCACTGGGCCCTAACGGCCTTGCTCATCTGTTGCTCTTCTTCCTTCTGTGGGTCACGGGGAGGACATTTTTGGTATCTCTAAAACTTACCCTTATCCTTCTCCTAGGCTGATTAGTGGGTGTCGTGGGTGCATCAAATGGGACAGGTGGAATGCCCCTTACCTTATCCAAAACTGGTGTCGTAGGGACATTGAATAGGCTTATCCACAAGTCTAGAGGTGGGGTCGGTGCAGGGGCATGGTACTATATAGTTAGCTTAGCAATATGAGCCTTCATATCATTCGCCGTCTGAACCATATTCATTATTTCATCCCTAGTCATACTCCCAAACATGTTATAGAAGAATCCCTCCAAAGTGCTGAGTTGGATCTGCAAAGTGGTGATTCAACTCAAAAGGACTTTGTTACATTTGTCTACCACCCGCTATGAATGAGACTGGATCACATGTGGAATCCTCTTTATAATCTGGTCAACAATAGCGCATCTCTGTCGCTGGTCCGCCACCAATTTGGCCAAGAACTCATAGGGCACATATGTCTACCCTTGCTGTACTAGAGAAGCTACACCACTACCCTTGAGCCGCTCAATAGTCACGCCTCATAGTGGGGATGTGGTATAGTCCATAAATGGCAAGGGTTGCTGTAGAGGTAAAGAGGGGAAGTTTGTCGCCCTAGTGAACGTGTTTTACTCCTCATAAGAGGGTTTTGGACATCTTTAATCAGGGCATTGTTCGCTATGACCTTGGGAGCTATTTTTTTATCCAAAATGTGAGTAATAGGAACACCAGCCTATTTGCAAAGGGCAAGAATTAAGAATGGGAAAGGCATGCCAGCTTTCTAAGATAAAACTCGATCCCGCATCTTGAAAGTAATAATTCAACCCATATTTACTATGTATTTGGACATCAGATATGTTATCGGAGAGGCATGCAAATGTTGGAGTAGATTATTATTTCCTGTGGGCCATATCATAGCCCACGGGTGAAGTTGGAGGCAGGGTGGACTATCCCCAAGGGTACATGCTCCTTTCTCATGAAGGTACTCAAAGGAGCTATTCCTATGCTTGAAAGTATAACATGAAGTATGTTTTTGCTTTTTAAGCTAGATATGCATAATTGTAAAATGTGATTTGGCCTTTAAGCATAAGTATGCATTCATATGTTTTTACAAGACTTATGCCTCTTTTACAAGCATGTATATGTATTTGTATTCTTGTGGTATGATGACTTAGCACCGATGGGATTGGAGGTAGGGTGGGCTCTTCCCAAGGGTCCATACTCCTTTCTCTTGAACTATGTGCCTAACATGTATATTTTTATGCCCCTTTGTGGATGATCAATGATTATGTATCAACCTTTGGCAAGTAGGTCATCTTTATTTGTTGTGGGGGTAAGCTATGGAGTTCCAAGTTATAACTCACCTGGGCTTATGTTAGTTAAGGTCCAATCCCTTTATGTGAAAATTATTTTCACATTCATGCATCATGTAATTCATGGCATATCGATATATTATTATTTCCTTGGTTATGTGCTTCTTCCTATATATATGCCCTTATCATGTAAGAGCAAATGTTAGAGACGCTTTGGCAATAGGACACTTGGGGTTTGTCACCCAAGGCGTCTCTGCCTCCTGAATGGTTGTTTGCTCTGCAATCTATCCCAATAGTTCAGCCTTAGACGACGAATTAAACATTTGCGTCGCACCTATAACTGCATGTGTCTATCCATGAATTGGCCATCTAGAGGAGCTTGGTAATCTGGCCCCAATAGCTTGATTTAACATCACGGCATACTGCGTTGCCTTGACTACTCAGACTTCATCAAGGAGCAAGACCTCAGTCACTGAGGCCTTCGCTACTACACTAAAGTATTGCTTCACCCTCTATCTATTCACCTTGAACCGACCCCATTTTCTTCTTCTAGCTCAATTGCATCATATTGAAGTACCTGGATAATCGTATATGGGCCAGACTACGTTGACTTGAGCTTACTTAGGAAGAGTCTCAACCTGGACTTGTACAGTAAGACCTTGTCACCAATACCAAAGCTCCATTGGGCAATATGCTTGTCATGTTGGTCCTTCATCCTCTATTTGTACATTGCTGCACTCTCATACGCATGGACGTGAAACTTATCTAACTCATTAAGCTGATCAAATCTCAAGTGAGCAGCCTCCTCCTAATTCATGTTGAGCTTCTTCAAAGCATAAAGTGCCTTGTGCTCTAACTCTACGGGCAGATGAGAGGCTTTACCAAACACCAACTGATATGGGGACATACCAATGGGTGTCTTTTAAGCCGTCCTGTAGGCCCAAAGTGCATTATCTAGCTTCCTCACCCAATCAGTCCGGGTAGCATTCATAGACTTGATGAGGATTTCCTTGATCTCCCTATTTGACACTTCAACCTGTCCACTAGTCTGCAAGTGATAGGGTGTGGCAACCTTGTCCTGTCATACAACATATTTTGCTAGGACAACAGGGAAAACCTTCTTACAGAAGTGAGAACCCCCATCACTAATGATAGTTTAGGGTGTCCAAAATCTGGAAAACATATTTCACCTCTAAAATAAGAAAACACTCTTGCTCTCATTGTTTGGTAATACAACCATCTCCACCCATTTGGAGACATAGTCCACTTCTATCAGGATGTATTTCATTTCATATGAACTCACAAATAGGCCCATGAAGTTAATGCCCTAGATGTTAAAACTCTTTACCTCAAGAATCTGGGTCATGGGCAGCTCTTGACGATATGAGATATTGCCCTGTCACTAGCACTAGTCACATCCAAGCAACAAGTCGTGGCATCTTTATAGATGGTGGGCCAGTAGTACCCATATTAGAGAATATTCTTCGCCATTCTAGCACCACCATGATGCCTCCACTACCGAAGAGTGACAAGCTTCCATAATCCCCAACATCTCTGCTTCTAGAACACACCACCTGATAACACCGTTAGCACATGTTCAAAACATGTACGAGTCATTCCAGAAGTATCTGATCACATCAAAAAGAAACTCTTTTCTCTTGTAAGGGTTAAGGCCATTTGGAATAATATCGCTTACCAGAAAGTTAGTAATATCAATAAACCAAGGAATAAGATCAACAAACGTTGCCAATACCTGCTCATTGCGAAAGGAATCATTGATATTCAACCAATCCTTTGGTCTTGACTTGTCTTCCAATCTGGACAAGTGATCTGCTACTTGGTTCCCAGATCTTTTTCTGTTTAAGACCTCAAAGTCAAGCTTATGCAGTTGGAGAACCCATCTGATCAACCTTGGCTTAGCATCTTTTTTTAACATGAGATACATCAAGGCTACATTGTCGATGTGAACTACAATTTGGTGCCCAATAAGTATGCTTAGTTGTTGCATAATTCTTTTAAGCATCATTGAGAGTCTTGCTAGCATAGTAAATAGAGTGGACAATCTTATTGCACTTTTGTCGAAGCACAACACCCGCAACAATTCTGTTTGCATCACACATCACCTCAAATGGGTAGTCCAGTTAAGTGCAACCACCACGGGTGTAGAAATCAACTTGTGCTTCAAAGTTTCAAAGGAATGCTTGCAGTTATCTCAAATTGTAACCTTGTATGTTTCTCCAATAGCTTGCACAAGGGATGTGCAATCTTGGAGAAGTCTTTTATAAATCGACGGTAGAAACCTGTATGCCCTAGGAAACTCTAAAACCCCTTCATAGATATGGGAGACAGTAGCTTCTCAATCACCTTGATCTTTACCTTATTCACTTCTATGCCCTTCTTAGAAATCTTATGGCTAAGAACTATCCCCTACTTGACCATGAAGTGGCATTTCTCGCAATTTAGCACCAAATTAGCCTCCTCATAATGCTGCAGTGCCCTGCTAAGATTAAATAGACATGTATCAAAGAAGTCACCCACTACACAGAAGTCATCCATAAATACAACAAGGGTGTCTTTAATCATGTCAGAAAAGATCAACATCATACAACGCTAGAAGGTGGCTAGGGCATTGCACAGCCCAAAAGGCATCCTTCTGAATGCAAAAGTACCATATGGGTAGGTGAAAATAGTCTTTTCTATTCCTCCAGGGCTATGGATATTTGATTGTAGCCCGAGTACACATCCAAGAAGCAGTAGCACCCTCTACATGCCAACTCGTCTAATGTCTGGTCCATGAAGGGAATGGGGAAATGGTCCTTCAAGGTTCATTTATTCAGCTTCTGGTAGTCGATGCAAACTCACCATCTAATCACAAGTGTCAATGGATGGCGAGTTTGCTACCACTATCATGCCCCCTTCTTCAGGACACACTGCACTGGATTGAGCAACTTGCTATCAGAAATTGGGTATATCACCCCAACATCCAGCCACTTGGTGATCTCATTTTTCACTACCTCTTGCATAGGTGGGTTTAGGCTATGCTGGTGCTAAATACTGGCACATAGTTATCCTCCAATTTGATCTTGTATGTGTATGTACTCGGAGAAATCTCTATGATACCTGCAATAGTCTAACTAATAGCTCGCTTGAACTTTTGGAGGAACCCCAGCAGTGTCTCCACCAAATTTTCCTAGAGATCGGCAGTCGCAATCACAAAAAAAGTTTTATTAGTGCCCAAAAATACACAACTTAGGTGTTGGGGTAGCTTCTTGAGCTCCACAGCTGGAGTCTCCTCGATGGAACGTTTAGCTGGCGGTGTAGACCTGTTCTACAAGTCTAAGTCCAACTTTCTAGGGTTAAATGGCCTAGTTGCCTTACCTTGCAACACATTCATAGTATCTGCATACCTGTTAATACCATTCTCTAGAAAGTTTATCAACACCACTGCTAGCGTGTCTATACTCATTGTTTCCTCTAGTGGTATTTCAGAAAGATATAATCCTCCTCCACATCCAAGATGGAAATTACAGCACACACTCAAAGTCAAAAATGACAAAGTTAATTATGACTTTTAGACCTAAATTCAATATGACTTTTATGGCACTGACTTAACACTGAAGAGATGAAATCCATGATGGGAACTTCAAAGTCCACCTAGCAGTCCAAAATGACAAAGTTCGCAGGAAAGATGAACCTGCCCACTTATACTAGTACATCACATAACATCCCCATGGGCCACTTCATTGATTTTTCTGCCATGAGTAGTCGCATTGTAATAGGCATGGGGGCTCCTAATTCCAACTGCCTATAAACTACCATCGGCATCAAGTTGATGCTAGCACTTAGGTTATAGAGAGCTCTTGCAAAATCGAATGCTCCAATGGTGCAGGGGATAGTGAAGGATCCTAGATCTTCCTTATTTTCCACAAAAGATCTTGTGGTAATGGCACTATAGTGGTGGAGGCTATTTGCTAGCTCGATCATGGCTATCCTCTTCTTATTCACTAAGTCTTTCATGAACTTAACATAGCCCATCATTTGCTCAAGTGCCTCTTCTAGAGGGATATTTACAGATATCTCCTTTAACATGGATAAGAACTTCTGAAACTTGCCATCCTCCACCTTCTTCTGCAACCTCTTCGGGAATGGTAGTGATGGCTTAGGGATGGATGGCAGAGGTTGGGTTACTGCTAGTATCACCTCAGGCTCTGCTGGTGTCGCCTCAGCGTCTTAACTCGAGTCATCAACATGACCTCCACGGGGTTAGGCATCTTGCCTTTAGCTTCATCCAAACCTGCATTACTAGGTATAATAGGGTTAGAGAGTACTATACCATTTCTCGTTGTTACTGCCATGTAATGACCATCATTTCTCGAGTTTTGATTAGTGTCACTAGGAAGTGACCCATCTTTTCTCTGATTTATGGATGCTGACTATTACCTCATATGCTGTTCTAATAGCTTGATCGAGGTGGAATATAAGTCGACTAGCTACCGAACATTGGATATCTCCCCTTTTATATCTCGTATACCTACTTTAAAAAACTCAACTTTGTTATGTACCTTTGCCATCATTTTTTCTAATTTTGAGTTTCCAACACCATCATTCTGACGCTCACGGTTCCTATAGCTATCTTTGTTTTGCTAGTTTCCTTGATAGCTAGGATCATGACCATAGTTCTAACCTTGATTACCAGCATTGAATGGTCGGTAACCCCCCTGGCTACCTAAGAAGTTCACCTCCTCATCATAATTATAACATGGATCATTGTACCTGGGCATTGTGTCTACAACTTTAACATTTTCTGCATATCCATCTAAGAACCATTTTGCCAACAAGTCTAGTTGGGTCTTTATATGGGCCATGTCTTGATCTCGTTCCTCCTTATTTTGTTGCTATTCTGTAGTTATCTTAAAGATGAGCCCCGAATAGTCTCCATCTCTAGTGTACCATGCCCTGTTATTCTTGGCTACTTGATCTAAAATCACCACTATGTCTAGAAAAGTCCTAGAAATCTATGATCCCCCACAAGTAGCATCAATGATAGACAGTTGTTTGTGAGACCTAATGTCATTTATGATTTTAACTGTCTTGATATGGTGAAGAACCTCTCCAATAATACCTTCTTTAACTTACCCTATGTGCGGACGAAATCATGTGGAAGCTTATTCAGCCACTTAGTTGTCGCACTAGAAAAAGAAAATGTGAATAACAGCAACCTAATTGCCTATTGACTAACCATAGGAATCTCAGACGATTGACATGTCACTAAAAAGTTTAGGACAGGCTAATTTGCATCCTCGGTTGCTGCTCCGCTTTATAACCCTTTCAACTATAGCATCTGCAGCATAGTACTAGTGATAGTGAACGTAACACCTGCGAGCAGTGGGGGAAGTATAATTGCCCGAGTAGTTTAGCACTCTCATCATTATCATTCACTGCTTGGGGAGACTGAGATACTTGGGGTCTCACACCAAGAAGCAATACCTGTCTAAGTGGTGATGTTGGTGGTATCTCATTGCCAGCATTATAATCGTCACCCAAACTATCATTTTCCCCTACCTACAAGGTTCACAACCAACTCTCTCACTTTAGCTGCTTCGGGTTTTTGGGCATTTATTCGGTAAATTGATTTGGTAAGCTCGGTAAAATTAGGGTCTAGTATTACAAACTGGAAATTATAACTAATAGACTATTACTTTGCTGTATTCCCCAGCAACAACACCAAAATTTGATACACCCAAATTTACACTCCAAAAGGTATATTTATGTTGTCGTTGATCAAATGTAGAGCTCAACCAGAGTTGAGGTCGATCCCATAGGGAATGCATGAGAATATATCTATTAGCACCTATTTTTAGATGTAATATCTTTTCCGGAAATAAGAGTGCATAAAATAAATAGGGGTTTTTGGTTTTTCAAACTAAATTACTAAAATAAAGTAATGAATGAGTGCAAGGACTACTAGATTTGAAATAATTTATGCAGAGCTAGTGGTAAACTCGTTCCTAAATATGTATATAAGAGCTACAAGTTATGTAATGTCTAGCTCACCTCTCGGTCCTTCTTAGATGCATATTGTTCATCACATTTTGGTCTTAGAATGTATACTTGCTAACCCTTGTTGTCAATCTCGAAATACTCTCATCTTTCAATTCCAAGTACTTAGACTAGGTTAAAAACCTCAAAATTCCATCATAGAACTCTTTTCCTAATCAAAACATCCCTTTCAGGCATGTAATGAATAAAGGCTTACCCTAATGTGTTGACTCATCAAGGAAGAAATTATAATGGAGATTACTATGATTTATATGCTAATAAATCCTGACATTTACCCCATATTCGCCTATCTTATTGATTTGTCCTGGTTCCCACAACCCTATTATGGGTTTAGACTAGCATATTCAAGAAGAGAACCCACAATGATACAAAGAATCATAATAAGTGGCTTACTATTGAAGAATCAATGAATTCACGAGTTACAATCATGAAATAAATAAGCAAAATCCCAAAATCATGAGAAATCTCAATGAAAATAGTGTTTTTAAATATTTTTTGTCTCTAGCCATCCCGACTCAGTAAAAATGATAAAAAATAACTATTTATATATAGCGAAAACCTAATCCAAATTTAAATAGGAAAAAATTTGTCGGCAAGGACATGGCCACCACACTGCCCGTAAGACGATTAACAGACCATCAAATGGTCTGTGTAGTTAACTTCTCTTCAGCTTCTGTTGCTTCTCCACGTGCCTGTTGATAGGCCATGTGAGTTTAAATGGTCTATAAAATGGACCGTCTATTTTTCCTTTATATTTTCTTACTCAAGCTCTTCACATGCATCCACGTCATGGACTGTGGTTGGCCACATGGCTCGTGACAAGCTATATATGGCCTCAGATATGCATTTTTCTTGCTTTTTGATGGTGATAGACATTAACGTCACTTTAGTAAGACAATACGCATCCCGTCTCCCTTCCCATGGCTCACAACAAGGCCTTGTTTGCTTACACTTTACGTATTCTTCTCTTTCTTCGATGGTAACTCCCCTTCACGTCACTTTGATGGCCAAACTCACGACCCATTTTACATCCCACGACCTGTGAAGGGTGCCGTGGGACATGTCTTCAGCTTTTCGTGCCATTAGCTGCCAAGTGTGAGGCCATAATAAGCGTCACGGTCCGTGTAACAGTATATGAGATGTGTAGGCTTCTGTGTGCCCACACTTGATTCCATTTTTGCTCTTTTCATCCTTTTTCTATAAGTTTGCCTCTTTCTCCATGCCTTAGTCATTTTTCCTGAAAAAACAACAAAAACAAACATCAAAATAATATGTTTGCTTAAGAACTCACAAAACTCCTTTATTTCAGGTGTTATAAGAGTCATAGTTCTACGACTCATCACTAGGACAATTCTTCATTGCCTCCATTTTCTTTGTGTCAACTCTAATACCATTACTGGAAATAATGTGACTAAGAAACGTGACCTCTCTTAGACAAAATTTACATTTTCTAAACATGGCAAAGAGTTGTCTATCTCTATATGTTTGCAATATAATCCTCAAATGGTTTTCTTGATCCATTACATCACGTGAATAAACCAATAGGTCATTTATGAACATTGTTACAAGCTTATCCAAATACAACTTGAATATCTGATTAATCAAATCGATAAAAGCGCTGGGTGCATTTGTTAGTCCAAATGACATATCCAAGAATTCAAAATGACTATACCAAGTTCTAAATGTCGTCTTTGGAATGTCATCTTCCTTCACCCTCAATTAGTGATGAATGAACCAGCGATCAAACCTAGAGAAAAGCTTGCAACTCGTAGTTAATCAAATAGTTCATCGATCCTTGGAAGTGTATACTTGTTTTTTATGGTTACCTTATTTAATTGTCCATAATTCACACACATTCAAAGAGAACCATCCTTCTTTCTTACAAACAACACGGGAGCACCCCGTGATGACAAACTAGACCTTATGAACCCTTTATCAAATAAGTCATTTAATTGTTCATTCAATTCTTAAAACTTCTCTAAGGCTATTTGATATGGCGGTACATAAATAGGTTGGGTGTTGGGCAAGAGATCAATACCAAAATCAGTTTCCCTTATGGGAGGAATATTGGTCAAATCATTGGGAAGACATCGAGAAACCCATTAACTATAGGAACTGAATCAAGAGTAGGAAAAAGAGACTCAACTTCCATGACTCAGATAACATTTTCGTAGAGTTCATGTAAGAGACAAATTTACACTTAAACGCCGAATTGGTTCCTTTGTATTCAAGGATAGGCTCATTAGGAACTTGGAATGTGACTTTTTGGGTTCTGAAATCAAGCGAAGCATAGGATGCATGTAACCAATCCATACCAAGAATAATATCGAAATTGATCATATCAAGCACAACTAGATCACATAGGAAGTCTTTATGCATGAATGATATTGGATAATTTCTATAGACATTCTTGGTTAGGATTGACTCACTAATTGGAATATAGACCGAATAAGGCTCTATTAAAACTTCTTAAGACACATTAAATTTTATGGCAAGGTCAGGAGTACAAAAGACATACTACCACTGGGTCCAATAAAAATATACACATCATGATCAAAGACTCTTAAGATACTGGCAGACACATTGGGAGACTCCTCCACCTTTTTTCTAGCATGCAAAACATAAAACCATTTACCACATGGACCACCACCTTAAGCTTGGGCACCTTGTTGCACTTGCTCTCTTTAAGCTACTTCATCTTGTGGACGCCTATCTTTACCTTTATTAGTAATATTTGGACACTCAAAAATCTTGTGTCCTATCTTCCCACACCCAAAGTATCCATTAGTTCCTCTCAAACGTTCTCAAAAATGATTCTTTCTACATTTAGGACAAATAGGAGGAATAGCACCACCTTTCAGCATCTCACCTTGATCCATAGGATTAGCTTCTTTATCTTTGTCAAATCATTGAGAAGAACCTTTAGAAGACCCTTGGCCTTGTTGAAAATGGCCACTACCAGACTTACCATAAGAAAATCCAACATCATATCGAGTCCTCCTAGACTTCCTCATCCTTATCTTTTGAAGTTTCTCACTCTCCCCTTGTTCCGCATATGTCATAAGTCTAGAGATATTGATGTGGTCCAAACTACACCTCCCTTTTAAAAGTATAAGTGGTCATTGTCAAAATATATAACCTAACTAAGGTTAGGGTCGATCCCACCGGGAATATGGTCTAGATCTAGAGTAATTACGAGTAATTCGAACGAATTAACCTACTTATCTCCCGGGGGGATTTTGTAATTGTAGTAAATAAACCTAAACTAGAAGCAAGTGTTCTGAAATCAATGAGAGAAGTAACTAGGGTATTATGTTCTCAATGATTTCCTAACTTAGTATCACCAGATAGCTATAATCTCTTCTAGTGTGTAGCATGCAGAATTGGTAAGTTAATTTTACCAAACCCTTTGATCCAAGTGAGAGGTAAATTTCACTGTGTGATTTGATCTATCATTTAGTGTGACATTACTAAACATTACTTTTTGTTCTGGTATAATCACCCCTTGATCTAGTTAGGTTGATTAGATGAGAGGGATCATATCGAATCTTGTTAACCAATCTCTTTTCCTATTAATTACTATCTTCATCTAGTCAGTAAGAATAAGTTGAGTTCTAACATTGGCCACCATTAAAAAGAATTCATAATGAAAATAATTAATTAATACATATATGCACACTTTCCAAGGACTACTAATTATTTAGTTTTACCTTGTTAGTACTTCATTGTCCCACAATCTTAGTTGTTGAATCATTGTAGATGAAAGAATCATATTATGGAATAGCATAACTAAACACTTGCAATGATGAATTTAAGAACAAGAAATCTAAAGTTCTCCACAAGAAATAACAATGTAATAATCTTAATGTGAAAATAATAAAATATAAAGTATCAAAAGTGTTTCTTTCTTCTCTTGTGTATCTCCTAACTAAAAAGACCTTAAAAAAACATATTTATAATAAATAAAATATAAATCCAAAATAAAATAGTAAAATTGGATTCGGCAACTTCTATGGATGTGCGAAACGACTCGAAAAAGTATCCAAAAATGCGTCTCGAAAGTGCCCTAAATTGTAATTTCTATATATCTAAAGACTCATTCCTTATTTCAAAAATTTGACTTCATATTTTTGTTCAGAGGTACAAATTGAGTAGAACATGGGTCTAACCCGAATTTTAGAGCAACCGTATCAAAATCTAAAAATCACAAAAATGTGATTTAAGAGGGTCAACTTTAAAGGGGCATATCTTTTAGCACACAATAAATTAGGTGGCCTGCTACAAACCAAATTAAAGCTCTTTAAATTAACTTTCCATGCACTTCATTTTACCTCGAGTTTAGATGAAGAATTTATGTCCATTTTCGTAGAACTCATATTTACAGAAATGCTACTTCTAGTGAGTAATCCGCATTGCGGAGAAGTATTATTTTTGTCCAATTTTTTTTTAATTTCGGTCCAAGACTTTTAAGTCCTAGGCCTAAGGGATCCCATAATTGAAAATACCTATGCTTAGCCTTATTTCAGCCTCATATCATCCTTAACTTTCCCCAATGTCCTCTCAAACATTTAGACTCGTATTTCACCCTAAATTCAAGTCCAAAAGCTTAAGACCAATCTTAAGAATTTCATCGAGGTTTTCATTCAAGCTTCAAATATCCATTTTCAATCTTCTTCAAGGGTTCTCCAAAGGCATGGTATGTGGGTTTCTTTTATGGGTTCTTTTCACCCATGATACCCAAGCCTCCTTTTACTCAAATTGTATGACTTAAAGTTGATTTAGAAGTGGGTCTTTCTTATTTTGAAATTCACTACATACTATGTTAAAGCTATGAGAAATTGTGACTATTTTGCTATGTTTTGGTCTATAAATCTTTGATCTATTATAAGATTTGAGGAGTGGTTTTGATGTATGTTGCTTGAGGGTGTTGCAAGGTTTTAATTTATGGTTTTGCAATGGATTTTCTTGCATGATTCACCTCTATATTTCATGATTTTACAATAGCATTATACACCCTCTAAGTGTTTGTTAAAATGTCCGGATATGGTTTCTTGAGGAGTTAAAGGTCTAAAGTATGAGATATGATATGATTGACTATATGATAATTAAATTAGCTTATGTATATGATATAATCTATATAAAGTATTGCATTAGACCATACCCGATCAGGGGGGACAAGAGCCCGGACAACCGATGTGGGGGTTTGTACTCATCAAATTGAGCAGGACCAAATTTGAATATTGGAGTACAAATTTAGCATTAAGAGGGAGGAAGCTAACTCTGAAGTGAGGCTTTCCACTCAACCTATCCCCAAAAGGGAAATGATTAAGTATCATCCATTTTAGTGGCGATATCGAGGATGATGTCACACATCATATTGGGGCAACATGGACAAAATGGAGGCTTGCTTTTGGAGGCTTACTTAAGCATGTTTTACTTACATGCCATATTTTTATATTATGCCTATTGCTTAATGTTATGCATTTTGATTATGATGCCTATCTATTTTTGCATTACATCGTACATACCTAGTATATTCAAACATCTAACGCATGCTCTTGCCTATATGATATCGCCATGTATGATTCAGAGCCTAAGTTGATCATCTCCTCCTTCATGTGGATAGTTCGGTGCTACTCAAGCTAGTTGGTGAGTCCTCCACATCGGGGACCCTAGTTTATGTTTCTCTTATTATGTATTTAGACACTCTTCTTTATGTTCTATTTTGACTATGAGAATGAGCTCAGTTGCTTTGCCTTCGTCCCCGCTCCTATCTATGTAGTAGATATTTTAGTCGTGCTATGTGTCTATGTGATAAGCCTTGACTCTTTCGTCTCTTGATTATGATGTTATGAAAGCTTTCTCCTTAGTATCTTGCCCTTGTTTTCCAAACTTTTACAAGCTACTTAAGTAATAATCTCTCTCCCTTAGTCCTAATTTCCCTTGTTTAATTTTCTTGTGTTGCTTTATATTGCTTCCATGACCAAAGAGGTGTAATGATACGCTAAGAGGCTCATTTAGTGTTCTTTCGGGGTTCCTTATTTGACCATCATGTCTAGGCCCTAGGTTTGAGCCGTGATAAAAATAGTATCAGATGGCTAGGTTGATAGATATTTAAAGTCCAATGCATCGCATCGATTAGAGTCTTATTCGTGGTTGTGTTGTACATCATAACTATGATTAGGAAGCTATGAGGCATTCTAGGAAATGTTTTACTCTGTCATGATCCATGTCGTGCGATAGAGTTGAGTCCAATAGGGCTTATTGCTAACCCTAAATTATTATATTTCAGGATATGTCTAAAGCTACTCAAGATAGCGATATGCCTAATGCGGAGGTTCGTAATGATCTATGTGTAAGGGCCAAAGTGGTGACAACATTGGCAACCCAAATCAATCAATAAGTGGGTGCTCTCGAGACTTATAGTGGTGAAAAAGGAGGTAGTTAGGCCAAGAGGGCCCGTTTTGAGCAGTTGGCTTATGATAGGGTGCCAAATCAAAGATTCCAAAGAGGTGATAAAGGGGTGGAAAATCCTAGGTGCCGAAAGTGTGGGAAGGTCCATGGGGGCCTATGTTTGAAAAAGTCTAGTTCTTGCTTTGGTTATGGTGGACTTAGGCACAAAGTTAGTGGATGTCCTCATTCTCAACAAAAGGATGGAGATGATAGCCCTCTAGACCAAGGTATCAATGTAGGCCAAGGAGGAAGGGAAGGTTATCAAGGTGGTTCCCCGAGGATCAATCAATTCTATGCTCTTCAAGGGAGGTAAAGAGAGGGTGATGAGATGCCCAATGTTGCAACAGGTAAGTTAAAGTTTCCTCGACTCTCATGTTGTGCATTGTTGGGGCCGGTGTGCCATTGCTTATTTTTTGATTCTTTTGGTTGCTAGTGGGCCTTGTTGTATGCCAAAGTTGTTGTGTGGGCCTTGGTTTCAATCCTTTTGTTGAGTATATTATTGCTAGAAGGTTTATAGGTATTGATCCTAGTTCGTGTTGCAATAGGTTATGCTTGCAGCTTGTTGGAGTTGGTGTGGTAGATTGTGATATCATGCTAGGGATGGAATAGTTGTTTGTATATTGTATCTTCATGGATAGTAGGACTTGTAGAGTTAGATCCCGAATCCTTAATAGGTCCATCTTTGAGAGGGAGGTTGTGAAATGGTAGCAAAGGAGGTAGGTCCATTTCTTGTTATAAGGTGCAATTAGTCTCTAAGGGGTTGCATTTATCATCTTGTGAGAATTGGAGGTATTAAACCTAAGTTGTTTTGTTACTAGAATTGTTGTTAGTGGTAGATGAGGCCTCGAATGTCCTTTTCGGCATTTTGGATTTGGGATCCTGTCCTTTGGTTTGACTAGTAGACTGGTTATGCCTATAAGTCTCATGAGTAGGATCCTTAGTCCCTACTCTAATAATTTTATGGTGGTTCTGGTGGTGATATGATGGTTTACTCCCTAATGAGGTAGTGCATGTGAGTCATTTGAGGGTGGTACTACAAAGTTTAAATAAGAAAGTTGGATACTAAATAGGAGAAGTGAGAGTTTAGTTGTAAGAAGTTGCCTTCCTAGGTTGTGTGGTGCCCGGTGAGGGTATTATGGTAGACCTTTGTAAGACGAACGTGATTAGAGAATAGCCTATACCTTGACTTCCTTGGGTATTTGGAGTTTCTTGGGTTTAGCGGGCTATTATCGGAGCTTGTGAGTTGGTTCTCTTTATTGTTCCTCCTATAACTTAGTTGACCCTAAGTAAGGCCAATATTGTGACCGACGTTTTGAGTAGGGTGATTTGATAGGTCCGAGAGTTGCTATTCCTTGTGTTATTCCTTTGCGCTAATAGGATTCATGTGTGTGTTCCGGATGGTTGTGTGATTCTATATTAGCTAGAAGAGGTCTACAGGGGTTGCCCTATGTTCTTATTGCATAGAAGTCTTATCTTGTGATCTTGATTGAACTTAGATTGATATGTTGTAGGTCTTCAGGTGGTTTGGTTATTTGCATAGCATGCTTTTGATAAGTGTAGGACCCATAAGGTTGTAATATAATGGGTAAGCATGGTCGATCTATTTGGTCAACTACAATGAGTTAGTCACTTCTTTAAGGCTGATTTGAGGTTCGAGTTTTGTTCCCAAGTGTCGATGACAATAGGTGATATCCCTAAGTGTCCTCTCGAATTTGGAAGGAGCATTTTGAATATTAGTGGAGTTGTTGTTTGACTTATGCACAGGTTGTGTTTATCGGTCTGATGAATAGGGTCTTAAAACCCTACCTTGGCATGTTTGTTATGGTCTCTAGTAAGGTATTGAATTTTTTAGAGCTTGTGAATCATTTAGGGGTGGTGTTGCAAGTCTCAGAAGATGAGAGGTTGTTTGCTAAATATGATAAGTATGCATTGTGGATATCAAGAAGGTGGGTAGGATTCTTTTAGGATTATGAAATGAGAGTGCATTATTTTCCCCTGGTAAGGCTAATGTTGCAGTCGGTGCTCTAGGTAGCCTAGCATGTCATGTTGATAGTGGCAAGGAGGAGACTAGTAGGGTCCATTAGTAGGTTAAATTTGGAAGCTAGGTTGAAGGAAGTTGGGCATAATGGTGTAGCATTCTTGATGTTCCAAATCTTCTTCAGTTAAAAGGCCTAGATTAAGTAAGGCCTTGATTCCACCTTATAAGAGTTGGAGTTTCGGGACGAAAGATGGTAGAGAGGAGGTAGTCTCCCAAAGGGGCGATGGTAGTTCGTGGTGACAAGTGGAATAGGTGTGGTTAAGGTTGACAAATAAGTTATAGTTGTGAGTCCCTATAGGGTTAAGAGGGAAGTTGGTAAGGTTGCATAAGTTTGGGGATTGCCTATGGATAGGGGTTTGGTTAGTCCATTCTTCATGCTTCTAGGTTGATAGGACGTTTTGGTGACTTTAGTGCTATAACACTCTTTGGGATTGTGGATGATGTGGAGGACAAGTTGGCTTAGGGGAAGTTCATTAAGGCCCTCTTGAAAGGATCATCAAGTCAAGGGTGTCTCCAAGGAAGCTGAAGCAATCTTATGGGAGAGATATTCATACTTCATTCACTCTAATCAAGCCTAAGATAGAGACTAAGTCCTTTTATGTGATTCTAAGTCCTATGTTTCAGACCCTAGGTCATCCATATACATTCATGTTTAAATTGGTAAATTTATGATGATTTTATATTTATGTTGAGATTTTGAAAATGGTGTTTTAAATGAAATGTTGCATTCTTGTTGGGGCTAATTTGTTTATGATCACTTTTTTCTGGTACATTTCTTTTACAATTGTGGACGAATGTTTCTAAGCGGCGATATTGAAACTACCCTAAAAAGTGCCCAAAATCGTAATTTCTATATATCTAAAAATCTATTCATTATTTCAAAAATCTGACTTCATAGGGGGCAAAAATGAGTGGGAAATGGTTCTAACCCGAATTTTAGAGCAACCATATCAAAATTCAAAAATCTCAAAAATGCTATTTAGGAGGGTAAACTTTAAAGGGGCATATCTCTTAGCACACAAATAACTGTATAGCCCACGACCTACCAAATTAAAGCTCTTTGAATTAGTTTTCCAAAGCACTTAGTTTCACCTCATTTTGAGTTTGGATGAAGAATTTAGTCCTATTTTCATAGAACTCGTTTGTGCAAAAATGCAAATTACAGTGAATAATCCACGTTGCTTCCACGACGCGAAGTAGTATTATTTTGGTCCTTTTTTTAAAATTTCAGTCTAAGACTTCAAGTCTTGGTACTAAGGGTTCTCATACTTGAAAATACCCATACGTAGCCTTATTTCACCCTCATAACGTTTCCTAATATCCTCTCAAATACTTAGGAGTCGTTTGGTACAAAAATGAATAATGCAGGGATTAATTATGCAAGAATTTGTAATGTAGGGATTAGTTATCTAGGGATTAGTAATTCTGGGATTATTTTGTATCCCATGTTTGGTTTATTATTTTATTTAATTTTGTGCTTGGTTTAAAATTCTGTAAAAAGTTTCTTTCCCATCGTGCCCTTGAACTATTATGAGATTTTCTATTTCATATAATTAGATCAAAGTAGATTATTTTTTGGTGACTTCTAACTAGTTAGAAAAATAATCATTTGTCAATACATTTGCTATTTTCTCACTTGAATTATTTGAGAATAAATAATTTTAATCTTAAAAAATTCATCACTAATAAAATGTCAATTTTTAATTTAATAAAGATAGACCATCTATTATTAAGATAGAAAAGATGATAAACAATTGAAAAATAGACAATCTATGTTTACACATAAATTTGAAAGTTGTAATTTAAATATTAATGTTTATATCTTACAAGCTCACTCAACTTTGAGAATATATCTAACATCATTGGACTTTATATTATATCAATTAAATCACTCAACTAAAATTAGTTATAAAAAAGAAATTGACATGTCAAAACATTTTTTGTGCATTATGAAAACTATGAAACTACAAATGAATAAATTTAAAAATTTGACATGGTAAATTTATTTATTTTTATATTATGAAAATATGAACCCGCAAATAAATAAATTCTGTAAGCTAATTTATTTAAATAAATGTACTAATACAAAACTACAGATATAAAATATAAAATCAAGAAAATAAAAATAATATAAAAGAATTTGAGGGATATTTATGTCTTTGTGCTTTTAATCTCATGGTATTAATCCTAGGTATTAGCTAATACCACCAAATCAGAGGTATTAGCTAATCCCATGTATGTGATATTAACTAATACCATGGATTAGTTATACATGATCCAAAAGACCAACCAAACATTGTATTAAATAATACCATCTCATAATCCATGGATTAAATCTCCTAATTCCTCCTATCAAACATCCCCTTAGACTCATATTTCACCCTAAATTCAAGTCCCAAAGCTCAAGGCCAATCTTAAGGATTTCATTAAGCATTTCATTCAAGCTTTAAGTTTCCATTTCCAATCTTCGTCAAGGGTTCTCCAAAGGAAAGGTATGTGGGTTTCTTTCATGGGTTCCTTTCACCCATGATACCCAAGCCTCCGCTTACTCAAATTGTATTTAAAGTTAATTTACAAGTGGATCTGGTTTATTATGAAATTCAGTGCTATGGTAAAGCTATGAGAAATTATGACTGTTTTGCTATATTTTGAGCTATAAATCTTTGAACTATTGTAAGATTTGAGGAGGGATTTTGATATATGTTGCTTGATCTGTTGCAAGGTGTTGATTGGTGGTTTTATAATGGATTTTCTTGCATGATTTCACCTCTATATTTCATGATTTTATACTAGCATTACCTACCCTCTAAGTGTTTGATAAAATATCCGGATGTGGTTTCTTGAGGAGTTAAAGGTCCAAAGCATGAGATATGATATGATTGACTATATGATGATGAAATGAGCTTATGTATATGATATACTCTATATAAAGTGTTGTATTAGACCATACCCGATGTAGGGAGACAAGAGCCCGGGTAACTGAGGTGGGTGTTTGCACTCAACAACCATGTGAGGGGTTTGTACTTCGTCACCATGGTGATAAGGTGTGATTATCATCAACCATGTGAGGGTTTGGTACCAAATCGCCAGGATAATAGGGTGAAACCATCATCAAAAAACCAAGGGGTTTGTAATTAGAAAATCTAGCTTGGTCTCTTCTACACATATGATATCCTATATAAGTATGAATTACTTAAGCATGATTTACTCAAGCATCGATCATACATGCCATATTTTTATATTATGCCTATTGCTTAATGTTATACATTTTGATTATGATGCCAATCTATTGTTGCAATGCATCCTACATAGCACATTCAAATGTACTAATGCATACTCTTGCCTACATGATATCACCATGTAGGATTCGGAGCCCAAGTTGATCATCCTTCTCATACACATGGCTAGTTTGATGCTACTCAAGCTAGTTGGTGAGTCCTCCACTTCGGGAAATCAGTCTATGTTTCTCGAATTATATATTGAGACACTCTTCTTCATATTCTATTTTGACTATGAGAGTAGGCTCGGTTCCTTTGTTTTGACCCCTGCTCCTATCTATGTAGTAGAGGTGTTGTTGGATGTGCTATGTATCTATGTTATGAGCCTTGACTCTTTCGTCTCTTGATTATGATGTTATGCAAGCTTTCCCCTTATTCCCTTGCCCTTGTTATCGAAACTTTTACATGTTATTTAAGTATTAATCTTTCTCCCTTAGTCCCAAATCCCCTTATTTAAGCTTCTTGTGTTGCTTTATATTGCTTTCGCGACCAAGGATGTATAATAATATGCTAAGAGGCTTGTTTGAGGTTCCTTCGAGTTCTCTCTTCGCTGATCATGTCTAAGCCCTAAGCTTTGGTCATGTCAATGGGGTTATAGGACGATGTGGAACAACGACTCGTATCTAGGCTTTATGGTCTATAATTGCAAACTTAGACTTCAACTTTACGAGACACTGTCATTTTTTGAATTATTTCTCCCTTCTCTCTTTTCAAATCTTCCTGGGTTCCTTACTCAAATTGTTACGTTCATCGGCTTTTATCTTTCACATTAATTCTTTTTTCTTTTTAACTCATTACTTTAGATATCTATTCATTTATCTTGCACCCATAACACATTTTTCCCTTTTCTAGGTATCACCAGTTTCCACCCTATTTAGTGTGATATTTCTTACACCAGCCACCCTCAACTTAGGCTTTTCGCCTAAGTTAAGGTGCACAATATCCAACCTATGACCTAAGGCCACTTTTGGTAGCCACCCTCAACTTAGGCTTTTTTCCTGAATCAAGGTGTATAATATTCAAGGAAGGCCTAAGGTCAAATTCAGGATTTCACATTCGAAAAGGCTTGGTTACTTAAGGATTTACAAAGAAAAGGGTACATGTTAAGCTCAAATGTTAGGATTAAGGGATAGATCAAGCATGTGGTTGGTTATTTAGGCTAAGTGAGCTAATATGAACGATGACCTAAGATCCTTTCCTTGCTTACCTACAGTCTTAGTTAGAGTATAGGGCAAGTTCTGAACTGAAACACTGTATAAGAGTTTCGCAAAGAAGCTCACACAAATTTCGCACTAATTACACTATCAACAAAGACTCTTAGAGCATGTTTGGCTTAACTTTTAAAAAAGTAGCTTTTAAAAAGTACTTTAGAAGCACCTTTTAAAGTGCTGAAATTTATTTAAAAAATAAGCAGTTATGTGTTTGGATAAAAATATTGTAGCTGAAAAAAAGTTGTTATGTGTTTGGCACATAAGTGCTGTTAAATACTTTTTTATTAAAAATATCTGAAAAACCCTTCAAGTTGTTAACATTATAAAAACTTATTATTTTAAGATTTTTTTGTCTAAGAAAATAAAATAAAGCAAAATAAATTTATATTTTGATTCAATATTCAATAAAACACATTATTTGAGTAAATTTTATATATAACAATTTATTTTTAATTTATAAAATATAAGATTTGGATAGATCACTTGAAAATTTTAAGATGCTTCTATTTTGATGATCAAAATCAAAACATGTTTGAGATATTCAATTGCCAAAATATACCAACTATTCCAATTTTCTCTTGCCCTCTCAAGAAACTTTCAACATTTAACTAACCAATAATGATTATTTTTTCTAATGGCATGAACATTGCTTCTTATTTCACATAAAGAATTTAAGATATTTTTTAATTACGTTCATAAATAATAATATTTATTTATCATTCACGTATTTCTCTTACTATCATAAATTATTTATTAAGAAAATAGTGAAAGAAGGACAATATACATAAATAAGCTTACATTCATATTCCAATATTATAAGGTTTGATACAAATGGAAGTGTTTAAATAGATAAGGATATTTTTTGGGAATATGAAAAAATATTAAAGATAAATAGGTAATTTTTTGGTCAAACTATAATAACTTTTAAGCTAAAAACTAAAAGTTGGGGGAGTGGTGCTTTTAACGTTTAACTTATTTTAAGCAAATTTTAACTTTTTTAAAACTATTTTAAAAATTGCCAAACACTTTTATAAGCTAAAAAGAGCTTAAAAGAAGATTTGACCAGCTTTTAAGCTAAGCCAAACGAGCTCTTAGATCAAGCTTTTTGTCACAATTAAACCTCAACTTATCAGAACAAGCACTGTAAATTACCAAATTCACATAGCCGTTATCAAAATTACCTAACACAAAAATTTTTATGGGTAGCAAATTTCCACAAAACTAACATATTCCAAAGACTTCAGTACAATATGATACTAATACAACATAAAATAAATGTCCTTAGAGAAAGAACATAGGCAAGAAAACCCCTTAGACTCAAAATTTGGGATAGTTATGGCCATGGTTACTCAAACTTCACCGAGGCCTATAACTACCCACACCCCATCAAAACATTTTTGCATTGTCCTCAATGCAACAAAATATAACTAAAGCAAAGCATAGGGGTTAAAAAGAATATACCTGGGTGCCTAAGCGACAATCTCCATCTTGGGTTTCCTCTGAAGAAGTGCCTGATTTAGTGTCACAACATGACTTGGACAATTTGGTTACTTAGACTTCACCAAGTGCCCAAACCTCCATCTTCAGGGTCATTGGGCCTCTTCATATACTAACAGATATTAGAGATGACTTTTTCATCATTCAATTGAATCTTGAGTTGGCCTGATTCCATGTCCACCAGTGGTCACCCAGTGGCTAAGAAAAGTTGTCCCAAGATGATTGGGACTTTGAAGTCAACAATACAATCAAGAATTAGGAAGTCTGCAGGGAACATAAATTTTTCCATTTTGGCAAGAACGTCAGGCAATATCTCCACAAGTTTTTTCACCGTCTTGTTAGCCATCAACAACCATATTCTTGTTGGAGTAGGGGCTTCCAAGCCTAACTTCTTTAATATTGCAAGAGGCATTAAATTGATGTTGGCACCTAAGTCACACAATGCCTTTGAAAACTCCACAACTCCAATGGTGCGGGGTATGGTGAGTGCTCTAGGATCTTCTTTCTTTTGTACCAAGGACCTTATTGTTATTGCATTGTAGTGTTAAAGCTCTTTAGAGAGATATTGGCTTATAATGCTCATCTTCATCATCAAGTTGTTCATAAATATTGCATACCTGGACATCTTCTTCAATGACTCAATGAGCGAGATGTTGATCGAAATCCTACTTCAACATGGAGATAGAGTGCTGAACCTTACCTTCCTCCTACTTATTTTTAAGTCTCTAATGTAACGACCAAAGCCTAGGACCTAGACATGATACGGATAATGAGGAACCCAAAGAAACCCTCAACAAGCCTCTTAGCATATAATTACACATCCTTGGTCATGAAAGCAAGGAAACAATAACAAGAGAATATAGAATAGGGATAAAGGGGCTAAGGGAGTCTTTTGTAGCTTAAAAAACATACAAGAGTTGAGAGAGTTAAAGCTTAAGGCATCATTACATAACTTGTCCAATAACACCTCTAGACTTAGAGTATAGTGGGGGCCAATACAAATTTTTAAGCTCACCCTCATAGTCAAAAGCATACAACAAAGGAAAGATAGCCTTTTCATAACATAAGATTAGAGACATAGCCCATGGAGTTGAGGACTCACCCAACTTTGCTTTGAAGATATTACTAGCCACGTGGAGGAGGAGGAAGATCAAGTGGATCTCCAGTTCCTACATGGTAATATCATGTAGGCATAAGTATGCGTTGGTACGTTTGAATGTACTAAGTATGTAGGATGTCATGCAATAATAGATAGGCAACATAATCAAAATACATAATTAGACAATAGATAGGCATATAGCAATATGGTATGCATGAAATATGCATGAAGTAAATGTGCTTATACAGAACTTATTACATATGTAGTAAGAGATCATAATTATATAATCCAAGGCCCACCACCCCTTTGGAAAGGTGATTGACGTATCAACCCCTGAATTGGTTGATGGTTGTTACATCCTACCATCTACGGTGATTGAGGTATCAACCTACTCAAGTTGTTGGTGGTTGTCACACCCTACCATCCATGGTGATTGAGGTATCAACCCCTTAATTGGTTGATGGTTATCACACCGTATCATCCATGGTGATTGAGGTATCAAACCCTCAATTGGTTGATAGTTGTCACACCCTACCATCCATGGTGATTGAGGTATCAACCCCTCAATTGGTTAATGGTTTTCACACCCTACCATCTATGGTGATTGAGGTATCAACCCCTCGATTGGTTGATGGGTGTTACACCCTACCATCCATGATGATTGTGGTATAGCACCCCCTCATCAAGTTGTGGTCACTTGCAACACTAAAGGTACTTTTTATGAAATCAACACATAAATACATTCTTTTTGTCATCATGAAGTCATTCAAATCATATGTCATGCAATAGGTCATCAATAACTCAAGAAACCTAAACCAGACATTTTATCAAAAACTTGGTGGGTGTGTAATGCTAGTTCAAAATTATGCAATTCAAGAGTGAAATCATGTCAGAAAACTTAATGTCGATCAACCCACCAACACTTGGAAATACCCTCATTCAAGATACATTAAAACCCTTCAACAAATCTCATCATAGAACATAGATTCATAGCTCAAAACATTCTTAAAGAGTCCATATTTCATGAAAATCCTAACATAGTTTATAATCAAATTCATAGTAAGAATACCCATAAGTGAATCAACTTGAAAACATGTAATTTGTATAAAAAGGAAGGTTGGGCACCATGGGTGAAAGGACCCAATGGTTGAAACCCCACATACCTCAAATTTGAAGATTTCCTTGATTAAGATTTGAATGAGATTTGAAGCTTGAATGAAATCCTCGAGATCCGAATGAGATCGGGACACTTGAATTTGGGTGAAATATTTGTCTAAGTGTTAGAGTGGGTTTTGGGGAATCTTTTAAATATTATGAAGTTGAAAAATTACTAAGTATAGGTGTCTTTATGCACGGGAAGGCTTAGGTCCAGAATCCCAAGGCCTTTGACCGAAATAAGAAAAACTAGCAAAAACATATACAGGTCCACGCCCTAGCAGTGACACGCCAGGGATGCAGATTGATTATGTTTTTTATAATTTTTGAAAAATGAAATGTCAATATGGTTGGTCTAAAAATTGGGGTTAGATCTATTTTCTGCTCAATCTTTCCCCCTGATCATTAATATAAAGTCGGATTTTTAATACCACACATGGATTTTGAGATATACGGAAATTACAATTATGAGCATTTCTGAGGCACAATTTTGGGTACTTTTTGGGGTCGTTTCAATATCTCCCCTTTGGGAACATTCGTCCCCGAATGTAAAAGAAACATATATAAGAGAAGTAAGCTAGATAATTTTAGCCCACACAAGAATGCAATAATGTACTTAAACATCATTTAAAAAGTCTCAATACAAGTGTCAAAATCACCATGAACTTGTCAATATAAACGTGAATGTGTGCAAATAACATGAGGGCTAAAACTTAAGACTTGAAAACTTGTAGGCGGCCTTCGATTAGTATCCTAGGCTTGAGTAGAATGGAATAGATAGGGATATCACTTTTGTATGTCCACATCGGCTCCCCATGTAGCACATTCAACTTGTTGATTCCTCCAAAGGGACTTGACGGAAGCTATATCCTTGTTTCTCAACCTCTTCGCTTGTCTATGAAAAATTTCTACCGGAACCTCTTCTTCAGTCAAATTGTCTCCAACCACTCCTACGTCATCAAATGGTACTGTGGCTTTTGGGTCATTTACACACTTCCTCAACATAGATACATGAAAGACCAAATGAACCATATCCATCCAATAGGCAACTCCAACTCATAGGCCACCTTACTAGTCCCCCTCAATACCCTGTAAGGACCCATAATCTTGGACTCAATTCATCCATTTTACCAAAATGAACCACACCTTTCACGTGTGCTACCTTCAAATAGACCCAATCTTCAACATTAAATTCAAGACCCCTTCTCCTCACATCAGTATAGGACTTTTGTCTACTTTGAGCTATTTTCAAACACTCCCTTATCAACCTCACTTTCTCTAAGGCCCCCCATAACCATGTCCGGACCCAATAAAGCCATCTCCTCCCACTTCAAACCACCCAACCGGTGATCTATAATGTCTACTATAAAGAGCCTCATCTAAAACCAATCTCATCAAGTCATCAACATTAGGCACACACACTCTACCTTGGTACCTAAGGGCACCATCTCCCAATTGGGAGAAAACCTCCACCTTACCATAGCTCACCAATGAAGATTTAGAACCATCAACCACCACTACATGACCATTGTCAACCTCATCCAACCTAACCCCCAATCTAGTAAATCGGTGAACCTCTATGGTAACCTCCTCACCACCATCATCAACATGAGCTAGGCTTCCCATAGAGTCCCTACTAAAAGCATCGACCACAATATTAGCCTTACTGGGATGATAATGCACACCCATATCATAATATTTAAGGAGCTCTAACTACCTTTTTTGTCTCGAGTTAAGATCTTTGGAGTGAACACATATTGTAGACTCTTATGATCGGTAAACACATCAACATATACCCCATATAAATAATGATGCCAAAATTTCAAAGTAAATACCATGGTAGCCAATTAAAGATCATGGGTAGAATAGTTTTTTTCATGCTCTTTAAGGTGTCTGGAAGATTAGGCAATCACCTTACCACTTTACATCAAAACATAACCCAAACCAATTCTTGAGGCATCACCATACATAACAAACCCTTCCAACCCTTCCGATAGAGACAAGAAAGGTGCAGACACAAGCTTATCTTTTAGGGTTTGGAAACTTTTCTCACACTTACTAGTCCACACAAATTTAGCCTTCTTTTGGGTCAACTTAGTCATAGGAGAAGCAATAGAAGAGAAACCACTAACAAACCTCTAATAGTAACCTGCCAAACCCAAGAAATTCCTAATATCAAATGGAGTCAAAGGTCTAGGCCAATTTCTAATCACCTCTGTCGTTTTAGGAGCCATATTAATACCATCCCCCGATATCATATGACCTATAAAGGAAACTGCTTCCAACCAAAACTCACATTTCTCATATTTAGCATATAACTTTTCTTCCCTCAAACAAACCAAGGTAGGGTTTAAAGACCCTATTCATAAGATCCATGAAGATAGCTAATGCATTGGTCAACCTAAAAGACATAACCATAAACTCATAATGCCCATACCTAGTTCAGAACACCATCTTGGGAAGGTCATGCTATCTCACTTTTACTTGGTGATACCCGGACCGAAGGTCAAACTTAGAGGAATGACTAGAACCTTGAAGTTGGTCAAAAAGACCATCAATCCTTGGTTGAGGGTACTTATTCTATATGGTGACCCTATTAATTTTCGGTAATCAATGCACATTCTAAGGGAATATCTTTCTTCTTCATAAAAAACACCGGAAAGCTTACTAGGAAAGGCATCAAGGAACTCATTAAACACAGAAACCAACTCTAAAGGGAGGACTTTGGACTCAACATCCCTAACCCTCACAAGATGATAAAGACACCCCTTGGAAATCAACTTATGGGCTTTAATACAAGAAATGAATCTACCCTTGACCGCTACATCATGACCTTCCCACTCAATAACGGGCTCATTAAGGAATTGGAATCAACTTATGCACGCAACTAATCCACCTCAAGTATGACATCAAAATCCAACCATATCTAGTTAACAAAGTCACAATACAAGACCTATGCAATATGATCACAGAATAATTTCTATGGACGTTCCTAGCAACAATAGACTCACCAATGGGGTAGACACTAAACGTTCACATAACAACTTGGGACACACATGAAACCTACTAGCAACAAAAGGAATAATGAAAGAGATAGTGGCACCCAAACCCATCAATGCATACACATCAAAGTCAGAGGAAACTTCAACATACCGTTAGCAACATCGGGCATCTCATCCCGTCCTTGTCACCCTTGAAGAGCATAAAATTTATCGTGCCTTGGGTCACAACCTTGATGACCTTCTCTTCCTCCTTGGCCCGCATACATACATTGGCCTTGAGGACCATCACCTCTATTGGGTTGACCATGAGGAAAACCACTAACATTATGCCCAAATCAACCACAACCAAAGCAATAATTAGATTTTTTCCAAAATAAACCACCATGGGTTTTTCCACACCTTCGGCATCAAGGCCTTGCCACCCCCTCATCACCTCCTTGAACCTCTTGATCAACATGACCACATTATTCTTAAAGTCGACCATCTTTACATCTTTTTTGAGCATATGAACAATCAACTATCTTGTGCTACATCTTACTGCACCCATAGCATGTACCCGTGTTCTTCAAACATGTTCCATCATGTTTCCACCAAAACCTTGGGAATTTAGGATAAGTCACTCCACCATTGCCCCCCAGCGTGGCATATGGAAGCCTACCTTTAATTTGGTCTCTCTTGGCATTTCCCTCTCCACTCTTACCATTTAGAGCCTTAAGGGTACCCATCAATCCATTGAGTTGGGAGGTCACAGGTTTGTCCAATACCCACATAGCATTGCGAACCTCTGCACTCGATATGTCACTATCCTGAATAGCTTGAGAGAAATTCTAAAATGTAACGGTTATATATTAGTAGTAATCCCTACAGGACCTAACTCTATCGTACGACATACATCATGAAGATGTGAAACATTTCCTGAAATTGCTCATAACCTTTTATCATAGTCATGGCGTGCTTCACGAGTATGAATAAGACTGAATTAACGCAATGTGTTGGATAATATGGACTATTAACAACCTAGTGCTCTGATACCAAATTTGTCATGACCTAAGCCTGGGACCTAGACGTGATAATGCGAATGAGGAACCCCAAGGGACCCCAAACAAGCCTCTTAGCATATCATTACACATCCTTAGTCGCGGAAGTAAGTAACCAACAAGAGAATATAGAATAGGGATAAAGGAGTTAAGGAAGTCTTTCGTAGCTTAAAAACATAAAAGAGTCCAGAGAGTCAAAACTTAAAGCATCATTACATAACTTGTCTAACAACACCTATAGACTTAGAGTTTAGAGGGGGCCATGACAACTTTTCAGTCTCATCCTTATAGTCAAAAGCATACATCAAAGGAAACAAAATCTTTTCATAACATAAGATCAAATACATCATCTTCGGAGTTGAGGACTCAACAAACATTACTTTTAAGATATTACTAGCCACGTGGAAGAGGACAAAGTTTAAGTGGAGTTTCGGTTCCCACATGGTAATATCATGTAGGCATAGAGTATACATTAGCATATTTGTATGTACTAAGTATGCACAATGCCATGCAACAATAGAGAGGCAACATAATCGAAATGCATTATTAGGCAATAGATGAGCATATAGCAATATGACATGTATGAATAATGCTTGAAGTAAACATGCTTATATAGACATATTACATATGTAGTAAGGGACCATCATTATAGTATCCAAGGCCTACCAACCCTTTGGGAAGGCGATTGAGGTATCAACCCATTAATTGGTTGATAATTATCACACCCTACCATCCACGGTGATTGAGGTATCAAGCCCTCAATTAGTTGATGGTTGTCACACCCTACCATCCATAGTGATTGAGGTATAACACCCCCTCAACAAGTTTTGGTCACTTGTAACACTAAATGTAATGTTCATGAAATCAACACATAAATACATTCCTTTTGTCATCATAAAGTCATTCAAATCATAGGTCATACAATAGATCATCAATAACTTAATAGCCCTAAATTGGATATTGTATCAAACACTTGGCGTGTGTGTAATGATAGTTCAGAATCATGTAATTCAATAGTGAAATCATATGAGAAAACTTAATGTTGACCAACCCACCAACACTAGGTAACACCCTCATGCAAGATACATTACAACCCTTCATCAAATCTCATTATTGAAAATAGATTCATAGCTCAAAACATGCTTAAACAGTCCACATTTCATGAGAATCCTTACATAGTTTATAATCAAATCCATAGTAAGAATATCCATAAGTAAATCAACTTGAAAACATGTAATTTGTATAAAAATAAAGGTTTGACACCATGGGTGAAAGGACCCAATGGTTTAAACCACATACCTCAATTTTGGAACTTTTCTTGATGAAGATTCGAATGAGAACTTGAAGCTTGAATGAAATCCTTGAGATCTAGAATGAGATTGGGACACTTGAATTTGGATGAAATATTTATCTAAGTATTAGAGAGTATTTCGGGAATGTCTTGAATGATATGAGGTTGAAAATGACTAAGTATAGGTGTTTTTATGCATAGAAAGACTTAGTCCTAAGACACTAAGGCCTTGGATAGAAGTAAGAAAAACTTGGAAAAAATATATAGGTCTATGCCCTGGTCACATCACGCAAGGGGCGTGGATCGATTCTATTTTTCAAAAATTTTGGAAAATGAAATTTTGATACAGTTGATCTAAAATTGGGGTTAGACCCATATTCCTCTCAATTTTGCTTGTTGATCATCAATATGAAGTTGGATTTTTGATATTACATGTGGATTTTGAGATATATAGAAATTACGATTATGGACATTTTCAAGGCACATTTTCAGGCACTTTTTGGGGATCATTTCATATAAGAGAAAGGAAGGTGAGGTCTTGGTATGGGTTTTAACTTCTATGGAGTGACTACCTCAACACCCAGCCCATCCTTGCCGCTAGCATCTTCGGCCTCTACATCCTTTCTATGAACCTTCTCCTCATGAACCGCATCATTAACTTACATTGTTGGATCAATAGTCTACTTACCACCATGTGTCGTCACTTACATGCACCTTCCCTCATTCTTTGGATTTTGCACTATGATGCTTGGCAATGCACATTTTTTACACTGGTTCAACTGAGTCTACATCTGACCAAACTACTGCTATAGTTGCTTGATAGCAACATAATGTGACTCGATCTTCTGATTAATTCTATAGATATCAAATTTCATCCCTTTTAAGGTCTCATCCTAAGCGTCAACCTTCTTTATTAGTCTATCAAATATCTCCTCAATTCATAAACCACCAACCCTAGAGTTATGATTGTATGCTAGCACATACAGACCATTTTATAGCCTTCTCTACGTCCTGAATCGATATCTCCATCTAGGTCCCTATTCTTGTCATTGTAGCCTCCTCGATCATTATATCTGAAAGTGCTATCTCTATTGAAGTTCCAACCATGATTTCCTTGATATTAGTTCAAATAATCTTGATTGGACCCTTGCGCGTTAGTTCGATACCCCCCATCTGATCAATGAAAAAGCATGTGTCCTCCTCATAGTAAGGCGTGTCATACATGGGTGCTCATAGAGGCTAATGATTGACTGCATTCATACGCTTCTGATTTTGCTTCATCAACAAACCCATATTAGTACTAATTTGATCTAGCTCTTGCATTATCTTCGCCTACTCAGAGTTTGTACTAACTGAGAAAGAGCTTTTAGTTATCAACTTGTCTCTCATCCCCCATGTATGGATTATCTTAGCTACCTTCTCTAGCCATTCATCTATAACTTAAAATAGTCAATCTAAAAATGAGCCTCACATGATAATGTCAACAACAACTTGGTCATTTTCATCTAAGGCTCGATAGAAGATTTCCGTAAAGGCATCACCAACGATCTTATGGCCAGGGACACTCTTCATGCACTTTTTAAACCTCTCCCACGTAGTCCTAATGAAATTACCAGGAAACTACTCAAATTCTTGATCTAATCCTTCAATTTCAACTTGTTCGACCAGGGAAACAACTTCTCCAAAAAGGCCTTTTACATATCAGTTTAAGTGATGCTTGAACTCTATGGGAGCTCGGATAAACATAGTGTTGCTTCTCCTATTAAAGACAATAGAAAGACACAATGTCCAACAATATCTATGGACAGATTCTGACTCCTCATCATACTTTTCCAGATAAAGACGATGTTGTACAGATGGTTATGTGGATCCTCTGATGGTAAACCCACAAACAATACTCTATTCTGTAGCATCTGAAGTAACCTACTCAACACTATAAATTTTATGTCATCCAATAAAGTAGGTAACACTATAGCTACAGTGACATCCATCATATAGGGTCAAGCCTATATTGATTCCATCTATTAGCTATGGCTTGAATATCTTGTGGTGGTGGATTCACATCCTCAAGTGTTGCTGGGTTATCAATATTTGAATTCAGTGTTATACTCATGGCATTATTTACAATGTTGTCTGCATTGTTTTGGGCCATTCTTCTAAGAGTCTTCTGGATCTCAAGATCAAACAAAGTTAAGGTATTGCCTTAACTATGATTGTTGTGCATATACCATACCTATACACTAAAACAAAACAAACACAACAAGAAACATAAAATAAGGAAAATAACGATTGAGTCACAAATTACCCATTAAGCTACTCTAAAAGCCTTATTCTCCTACAACAGTGCAAAATTTTGATGTCGCCCAAACTACACCTTCATTTTGAAGGTATAAGCAATCGTTGTCTATATATATAATCTAACGAAGGTTAGGGTCAATCCCACAGGGAATACGGTCTAGACCTAGAGTAATTAGAAGCAATTCTAATGAATTAACCTACTTATCTCCCGAAAAAGGGAAGGGGATTTTGTAATTGCAGTAAGTAAAGCTAAACTAAAAGCAAGTGTTATGAATTGAGTGAGAGAAGTAACTGGGGTATTATGTTCCCCATGACTTCGTAACTTAGTATCATCAGATAATTATAATCTCTTTAAGTGTGCAGCATACAGAATTGGTAAGTTAAGTCTACCAAATCCTTTCATCTAGGCAAGATGTAAATTTCACTATGTGATTTGATCTATTCTCGCAGTGTGACATTAGTATACCTTACATTTTGTTCTCATACAACCGCCTGTTGTTGCAATTACGTTAATTAAACGAGATAGACCATATCAAAGCCTGTTAATTAATCTCTTTTCCTATTCATTACTACCTTGATCTAGTCAGTAAGAATTAGGAAGGTTCTAACGTTGGCCATCATTAAAAAGCATCCATAATAAAGATAATTAATTAATACATGCATGCAGACTTTTCAAATATTACTAATTATCTGATTTGACCTAGTTAGTTCTTTATCTTTCCCACAACCTTAGTTGTGGATTTGTCTATGCATAATTATTGTAGATGAAACAATCATATTATCGAATATCATAGTTAAATAGTTACAATGATGAATTTAAGAACAAGAAATTCAAAGTTTTCCACGTGAACTCACAATGTAATAATCTTAATGTAAAAATCACAAATTATGAAGTCACAAAAGTGTTTTTGTCCTCTTTTGTGCGTCTCTTCACTAAAAGACCAAAAAAAGCCTATTTACAATAAGTAAAATACAAATCCAAGATGGAACAGGAAACTGGATTTGGCAACTTCTATGGATGAGGTTGTAGTTCCATGTGGGACAATGACCTGTACTTAAGATTCGCACTCTCCAATTTTCAAAATCAGACTTCAACTTCAGGAGACCTTCTTATGGGCCATTTTTGACTTATGGCTCATAGAGTGTTTCATCTGCTGACGATTCTAAAACTGTTCAAAATCTAACCCTCTAGGCACGACCCTATCCATGACTTATGAAGAAATCTATGACTTATCTGACAGTTCGTGGATGAAACATCTGAAACTTGGCCCTCTCTAATCTAACTCACAAACCCAACCTAAAGCTTATGGATTGAACCACAGCCTGTAAAGTTGTTCGTAAATCCTTAAAACTTCAATTCTAAAGAACAGTGCCCAAAATCATATTAAATCCTATAATCCTATAAAATTACACATAAAAACACATCAAACCCACTAACATTGCTTTGAAAACATACAAATTTCATATTTTAAGCATCGAAAGTGCTATATTTTGGCAGCACAATTGATATACATTTCTCTACGAAGCATCGTAGCCTTGCACTCCATCTTTACCAAGGCAGACATAACTTAAGTGAATTTATTCATACGGGTCCTAAAGTCATCCACTAAGGAAGAAGCATATTTAGACAAACTAGTAAACTTAAGGATCTATCACTTTGGCTTCTCTTAGGACAAGTAGGAACAAACAATCAAGGAAAAAAGCCTTAAACATCTCCCAACAGTAAAGCCTTCTTCAACTCTCTCGGACTTCAATTGGGTGAACCAAAATTGAGTAACTCCCTTAAGTTGATCAGCAACCTATTTAGATTTCTCTTCGAAAGACTCTCCCATAATTCCCACTACCTCATTGACTTCATCAACGAAATCTTGTGGATCCTCATCCATTTTGGATCCATTAAACTCCAGGAGATTCATTGTAGCAACATCTCTTATCCTCAATGTCGGAGTAGGAGTCTTTGGTGAAGCAACGCCATGAGATAGCATGGTCATAATGGCTCTACACTCATTGGAGATGGTCTACTTGAGGGATTTGAGGAACTTGAGGAGCCAGAGGAACGTGGTTTGCATTAGCATTATAGTCAAAGGATCACATTGCAGAGCCATTTCTGAAAACACCAAGGGACAAGAATTAGGATACAAGAGTTTTAAGAGCATGAAATAGATCACAAAAGAAGCAAAGTTTTTCCTAAACATCTCATAGTCTCCTATTCATAGAGGTGGCACACTTAACACTAATGAACAACACTTTACTAGACGCGGTATCTTGGACTCCCTAGGATGCTTTCAAACCTTGTTCTGTGATACCACTTTTGTTACAACCTAAAACCTAGGGCCTAGCCGTGACACGATGAATGTCACACCCGAAGGTTTCCTATCCAAGACTCATATTCATATCATAAGTATTCCTAATGTAAACTTAGCTACATAAGAGAAAAAGGAATCGGAACGCAAAATACTAGGAGTATCATAGTTTTCATTAGAGGGACATACATTAATCCATATTGTCCAAAATATTTATCTTCATCATATAATGGCAAGGTCTAGAATATAGCGTACTAGCTCACCCTTAAGATATATATCAAAAGAAAATGATAATGTCTTAATAGATGAAAATATCATATGTGGGCTTATTCATGAAGCATGGGAACTTACCAACAATCCTCAAGCTTGGAATCCAAATCTAACCACATAATGAAAGAGTTGTTTTGTCGTCCATCCCTATATGGTTAGATCATGTAGGAAAAGAAGTATGTCTTAGTACATGAAATGTACTAAATATATAGGTATGAGATGAATTAAAGGATATCACAATATAATATCAATATGCATCATCATAATCAATAAGATAAGGACACAGTATGCATAAGCAATGCAATTTAAAAATCACGAGAAGAACATTATCAAAATCCTTTCATAAATCCTAACATACATATGTGGGAATAAGACTATAACTGACATATAAGACCATGCAGACTATTACATAGAATTTTGATATTGTCTTCACACCGAGTATAAGAGTAGTCTACTTTGCTAAGGTAGACTCTATCTTACCTCACGAGATCCTTTCCATTTTGATAAGTTATTTAACATAAGCCTAATAAGAACCTTCCTATTTCGAGATATGCTTTATATATGTAGATCCACTAACAAAATACTATATAGGCACATAATCATTATCACCTATGGTGGTACGTAGTTATAAGAAAGATAGGCTTTACATTAAGGACCTCTTAGGTAGAGTCCCCACCCCCAATCTCCTTTGATACTAAGTCATATCCCACAGAATAGATAAATCATGTAAATACATAACTTTTCAAAATAACTTATACGTCATTAATGTCTTATTTCCTTAACTTGTAAAATAGTTATCAAAGTCTTTTAGGATAACATCCGATGTTTTTGGAATAGTCTATCTACTTAGCTTTCATAGAGTTTGGGTAGACCTTCCCACCTTAACATCATCATCAACATTAGGGCCTTAATCACCCTCCTTATCATATCATGATTATCAATATCACAATCATTCTCATTTAAAATATGCTTTTCTATACTTAAGATCATAGTCACAAAAATCCATAGCTTATCATAAAAGACTAGGGCTAAGCGTGGGTTCATGGAGAATTGAGTCAAAATCATGTAATTGGATGAGATTCATAGAGGGAATATGTAATTAAAATCAATTTGGATCATTCGTAAAGAAACCCACATTAAATCCTCAGGCCCTAATCATGCATACTTGAAATCATATACTTTTGCTTGAAAATCATATAAACCATGTAAGTCTTTATAATTTATGCATATATAGGTTTAATAACCATGGAATATTCATAATTCAAGCATTTGGAACCATAGCATGAAAGCCCATAGGAAATCATCATCAAACTCTAATAAAAAGAAGATTTTGGATTAGGCTTTATAGTGAAACTAATCCATGAATAAAGCCCTACATACCTCAAGTGAGAGACTTAAGAATTGTAGTAGAAGAACCTTGAAATCCTTAGAAATAACTTGGAACCCTTGCTTCAATGGAGCCCTTGTTTTAGAGAGAAATATTTGAGAATCTATTGAGAGATGAATGACGATGAATGAATTAGAATGGGTTTGGATTAGAATTTATAGGGTTGGGTAGACTAAGTTGGTTAAGAGGGCCAAAACGACGTATTTTATGATATTCACGCTCCAATAACATAGAGGTCACAGTCACTAATAAACCTAACCGAAGGTTAGGGTCGAATCCACTGTGAATAAGTGCTTGACCAAGTTAATCCACTAACGATCATTTCAAGCATTGATCACTATATTCTCTAAAATGGCGGGGGGGGGGGGGGGGGGGGGGGGGGGGGGGGC